>APFE031561820.1:3065-28215 GCA_000404065.3 Pinus taeda | reverse complement strand
TACATGTAGTCACCAGAGAAGATTTGATAGCGGAGACGCTCCATTTAGGCTTGACAGATCTCAATAAGGCAACAATTTTCTTTCTGTCAGGTTGACGCTGCAATTTTCTTTAGTGCGGCAGAAGATTCATTCTGGTTAGCTACATAGGATCACTGTGGGGACTTTAAGGAGGAAGAAGACGTGCCTACCTTTCTTGGCACCATTCCAGCTATGATTATAGGTGGAATTTGGCCTCAAGCTTTCAAAATTGTTGATCATTTGAGCTTCCTAGTACATGTAGTCCCGAGAGCAGATTTGATAGTGGAAATAAGGCTAAAAAATTTTGGGCTTCCTTCCTCGGATGACGACGTAACATATTCTGGGCTTCCTTCCTCAAACGGCTAACAGATTCTGGGCTTCCTTCCTCCGGTGATGATGTAACAGATTTGGGCTTCCTTCCTCGGAGGACGATGCAAGATCTCATGGCAAACGCAATCCCACACCCCTCACCAAGTTCTCTGTTGCAACTTCTGAAACAAATTCCGATTCAAAGCCCAAGACTTAGGGTTGTGGTATAGTCATGAAGTTTGGTCGCGGTACAGTCATGAAGAAGACCAGAGATGTGTTAAGTCCAAGCAACTTCTGACTCAAAGCCCAATCAATCATGAACAGGATGGAGACCAAGCTGTCGACAAGTTGGAAAGAAGAAGATATCTGAAGATTCATATCAAAGAGCTGTTGGCCCATCAGAAAGACCCTTTCGTCCTCTGGCAACCCAAAAATGGTGGGTGAGTTTCCTGAGTTTCCTTCCAAAATCATAGGTCCAGATTATAAGTGATAGCACGGTAGGCTAATTTGTTTGTAGTTTGCAGTTTGTAGCAATTGTTGACACAATTTATTGTGTTGCTTCATAGCTCTCCCATTTGTGCTGCTTCACAGCTCTCTTCTGCCCTGCAACTTGGGTTACTGGTTAAGAAGAAAGGCTTTGCAGTACCCTGAATAATGTTAAGAATGAAGGCTTTGCAGTACCCTGGATAATGTGAATATAGCTTCCCATTCCGTAGACGACACTGCACGAACACATGGCAACTTCAGCAACTAAGAAATGGCTTATGGAAACTTTATCTTCCCTGGCATTTCCAAACTCGACTAGCATTTAATATTGCTAGACTAATGCTAGCATTAGTCTACATTTTGAAACTATTTCGAAATATGAAAAACACAAACCCAAAATAATATAAGATTTTCACCCTCCACTTCGGGAAGAGGCTAAATAAGACCACGAAAAAAATTACAATATGGTCTACAGATGGCATAGCACATTGATGGATAAAAGCTTGCTAAATATTAACACGAACTAATGGTAAGCCAAAGAAATTGATTACTATAGTCCCTGGCCATTGCCAAATGGCAGGGACTAATAAGATAATGCTTTTCACCTTGATTTAAATCTGGGTTAACCCTTTTCATTAGATGTGTGGGATATCATACTAGACACAGGAATATAGAGATATGTGATATTTGGCCACAACAATATTTATATTAAAACTAAAACGAAAAGATAGTTAAGATATTTATATTTATATGGTAATTATTACTCACACAATCCGAACATAAATCTAAAATCATTAGGAAGGATCCAATCTTTTGAAAATGTTATTTTTGAAAAATAATATTATTATTAACTTATGTTAAATTTTATTAAATATTATTATTTAAAAAAACTTCAAAAAATCAAAAATAAAATAAATTATTAGGCAAAGCAAATTTATCCTATTTTAATTATATATTTTAATTAAGAGAATTATATCTAATGAATATATATATATCATTATATAATTATATATTATATATTATATTTTATATATATATTATATATATATATATATATATATATATATATATATATACTATATATTATTATTATATATATAAATATATAAAATAAATCATTATAATAATATTATGAAGGTTAAAAAACAAGAGTTGGACTTGTAGACACATGATGTTAATTACTAGACTAACCAGGACAACGCCTTTTTGATGTATTGTATTCGAAAATACACATAAAATTATGTTTTCATTTTATTTTTTGTATATATTTTTACGCCGTAAGGCGTTTCCCTCTGAAATCAACTCTCCTCCTTGCCTACGTGTCATTTTGTGCACCATACGATTAGATGTTAGACGATTATACAAATTTCAAGCGTTAGATCAATAGCAAGGGGAACAGACACAGGTAGAATGGAAACGGGAATGGCAAGGGGAACAGAAACAGGAGGAATGGAAACGGGAATGGAAAGGGGAACAGACGCAGGCAGAATGGAAACGGGACGAGGAATGCATGCGCAGGAACTGAAACACCAGGCTATCTCCACAGTTAATCTCGGGTTGTGTCCGTGCGCCACTGGGAAGACTTGTGCAGGCCCAAACGGAATGATGCTTACGGCAAGTATGAACAACATATCATTTACATTGCCCACGATCGCTCTGCTTCAAGCTAATTATTTCGGCATTAATGGCGTCTTTACAACCCATTTTCCTTCAAATCCTGTGGTTACATTTAACTATACAGGAGATAATATACCCCTAAGTATTTGGGCTCTTGTACGTGCAACAAAAGTGAAAGTACTGGAATACAATTCTACAGTGCAACTGGTATATCAGACAACAAACATCTTCGTGGCAGAGAACCATCCGATGCATCTTCATGGTTACGGTTTCTATGTGCCTATTGAAGCAGGCAGTGGCCTCTATGAAATTGGACTCTGAAGCCTGTGTTTCTATTTTGCAGGCCTGTATGGACACCAAATCTATTTCCTAGGGCAATCAAATCCATGCCCACATGGTTGTAAACGGGGCTGAGCAAGAAACTAGCTTGAAAACGAAACTTCTGAGCTTCTATGTTGCCCGTGGGAGAATGGATGATGCACCCCTACTATTTAACAGAATGTGCCACTGAAATATCTTTTTATGGAATGAAATGATCAGAGGATATGCCTGGAACGAGCCCTTTGAGGATGCACTGGCACTCTACTACCAGATGGAACAGGTAGGCATTCACCCAAATAATTTTACTTATCCCTTTGTGCTCAAGGCGTGTGCTGGGCTGTCAGCTCTGCAAGAGGGCAGAGATATCCATTATCATGTAGTTAAAAGTGGGCTTGAAATGGATGTTTATGTGGCAAGTGCCCTAATAGATATGTATGCAAAATGTGGAGATTTAGAGAATGCAAGGAAAATGTTTGACAAAATACCTAAACGAGATGTTGTCTCTTGGAATGCACTGATTGCAGGGTATGCCCATAATGGATATGCTGGTGAGGCTTTGGCACTTTACAATCAAATTCAGTTGCTAGATGTGAAGCCCACTTCAGTCACCATGGTGAGTGTACTTCCGGCATGTGCGCAACTAGCAACTTTGCAGCAAGGTAAGCTTATCCATCAGACTGTAATTAGGTATGGGTTTGAGTCCCATGTTTCTGTGGGGACTCCACTTATGGATATGTATGCCAAATGTGGTAGTGTAGAGATTGCCCGTCGAATGTTTGACAGGATGCCTCAAAGAAATGCCATCTCGTGGACTGCTATGATTGCAGGATATTCCCAGAATGGGTACAACAATGACGCTCTGGTTGTCTTTCACCAGATGAAGCTAGCAAACATGACACCTAACTCGGGATCGATTGTAAGCGCGCTTCGGGTATGTTCCCTTTTAGGAGCTCTGTGGAAAGGGAAGTGTATTCATGCTTATGTGATTCGGAGTGGAATTGTTGAGGATGTGAATGTAGGGAATTCCCTTGTAGCTATGTATGCCAAGTGTGGAAGTATAGACGTTTCTCTTCAATTTTTTGACAACATGCCTAAAGGAGACGTGGTTTCATGGAATGCAATCATTGTTGGCTATTCCCAGAATGGACGAGCGTATGAGGCATTGAGACTCTTTCAGCAAATGCAAAAGGATAAAATGAAACCTGACTTGACAACAATGGTGAGCGTGCTCCCTTCATGTGCACATTTAGCAGCCCTACAACAAGGAAAATTGATCCATGGACACATACTTAGAAATGGACTTGAGATGGATGTTTCTACAGGGAATGCTCTGATAGACATGTATGCCAAATGTGGCAGGCTAGAGATTGCACGTAGGTTGTTTGAGAAAATGCCTAAAAGAGATGTCATCTCCTGGAATGTGATGATTTTAGGGTATGGATTACACGGGCAGAGCAAGGATGCTATTGCACTTTTTTCTCAACTAGAACAGACTGGTATGAAGCCAGATGACATCACCTTCATTTATATTCTGTCGGTGTGCAGTCATGCAGGGCTAGTGGATGAGGGTCGTAAATACTTTGACGGTTTAAATAGAAATCATTGCATTAGGCCAAGGATGGAGCACTATATATGTATGGTTGACCTTCTTGGGCGAGCTGGTTATCTTGATGAGGCACAAGAGCTAATAAACAATATGCCTTTTGAGCCTGATGCCAGTGTATGGGGGACTTTGCTTGGTGGCTGCAGGATTCACTGCAACATTGAGCTTGCAGAATATGTAGCAAAAAACCATCTTAAGCTGGAGTCTAATAATACAGGATGCTATGTGCTTCTCTCAAATATCTATGCTGCAGCCGGAAGGTGGCATGATGCTGCAAAAGTGAGAACAATGATAAAAATCAAGGGCTTGAAAAAGAATCCAGGACGGAGCTGGATTGAAATCAAGAATAGTGTTCATACATTTGTGGGAGGAGACAAATCACACACACAATCAGAGAAAATATATGCAGTGCTGCATAGCTTGATTAGAGATATGAAGAAAGAAGGTTATGTGCACGACAAGGGTTTTGTACTGCAAGATGTCGAGGAAGAGGAGAAAGAAAACATCATTTCGACACATAGTGAAAAACTGGCTATTGCATTTGGGCTCCTTGAGACAAGCCCTGGAATGCCTATCCAGATCACAAAGAACCTCTGTGTTTGTGGTGACTGCCACAATGCCACTAAGTTCATCTCCAAGATTGCCAAACGAGAAATTGTTTTGAGAGATATAAATCGATTCCATCATTTCAAGGATGGAGTTTGTTCTTGTGGGGATTACCGGTGACACCTAAACAACAATTATAAATTCTTCCTACTTCGCATGTTTTATTTAGTGGAACATTCGAAATGCAGAGCAATGATATGATCATGGCAGTGATAAGTAAAGCAAACAGCAGTGCACCTTTGTTATGGAAGGAATCAAATGAGAGGTCAACTTTATATTGTAGCCATTCTATAAAGGACATCTAGAGAATATATGTAGATGAGAAGACTTTCTTCCCTGATATTATGTGGTGTGCTTGAATAATCCATGATCTTACAGTATTAGTTGCTCCAGAAGGTTGAAAAATCGAAATCCTGCTCGGATACAGAACACATCGTATCCTTGAAAACAAAATATATTCGCCGGATTTGTAATGCCTAGTTATTTGGAATGCTGCAGAGAATATAATTTTGTAGAGAGAGTTGAGATAGTGGAAATGGAGATGAAGGGATGATCAGTTTCCTGTAAGCATAATTATATGTGCACTATGGCAATCGTACTTGAAAGTACAAGTTGTCTATACAATCTTCATAATTCAGGTTGTCTTCCTTATTTTTAGGGTGTCGATCTTTTCATAGAAATTTATCAAATTCCTTCTGTTTCATACTGAATTTGGGTTTTTCCATTCTCATTACAGTTTCTAATAGCATCCCAATCCTTGTACTTGTTGTCAAATGATCACCGATGTTAATCCAAATGTAGATATAAGATAACAAGAAGCAAGCTCGTGAACCCAGTATGAATGGAGGGCTGAGTAAGAATACAACTAGAGTTTCTCTTACAGAAATATCTTACTAGATTTGAACATCTCTTCTCCCATGAAGAAAAAGCCAAACGACCAAAATAGTAAAATACAGCCAAGTCAGTAATTGGTTCCTCTGTATAGATGAATTCTTCTGTGAAATTTGAGAATTATTGTTGAAATTATTATAATATGTGTTTTTCTGGTTGATGCTATTTGCTCTCATTTTATCTGTTTCTATGATATTTGTTTGGATTTTTTTTATTAATTATTAAATTTTCTGTATTTGAAATCATTGTATATATTAAATTTTCTGTATTTGAAATCATTGTATTGATGTATATGAAACTTATAATTATGATTGGAAGCCACCTCAACATGAACGAATCAATTTAAGTGAGTCCATGTCCACACTCTTATACTGGATTCGAAGAAGACCATGTTTTTGGAACTTAACATGAATGGACTATTTGATGTAGAACATTTTTGAAATATACATTGACAATTTAATGTCGTGATGCGTTTTGCCTCTCTAATATGAACAAAATAGAGCACTTCTAAATTGATCAACAATTGTGAAAATACAGGATAAGTTTCTAAAATGCAGGAAGCAAATTCAGGATTCTTTCAAGCTCATGGTTTTCCTTTTATTGTACAGTATTTTGGTTTTCCTGTTAAGATATTGATAGATTCTTCACTGATCTTAATTAAGCTCAGAATTTATGTTTTGATCACGATTTAGTTATAGAGATCATACCCTGTATAGAATTCTGGTTTTGTAAAACACTTCCAGAGCTTGCATCACGTTTTGAATTGGATTACATTAATTGGATTACATTCTGTCAACAATTGTGATTTGTAAACTTTACTGTTCGGTTGACCATCCACATGTCTGATAATCATTACCATGGAGGAAGATAAATGGTCTAGGATTCATGCCGGGACCTCTCAAGGGAATAATATCAACTCCAACACTTTGTATTACTGATAGTCACTAGACTCTAATAACCATTACCTTGGACAAAGAGAAACAGTCTAGGATTCATGTTGGGACCTCACAAAGGAATAAGTCATTGAAGTGGAGGTTGGATTCACAATCACCGCATGGTACCTTCGTAAACAATGCCTAAGTTAATTTGGGTTGCCAGGATGTGTAATACATTTTTATTTGGGAATTGAAATGGGTCAACATGGAATCAAGGTCTGAATCACTGTTTCACATTTGCTGGAGAATGATAATATAGAAGTCAAACTGCCAACCACCACTGGAAGCTCATAAATAGCACCAAAGGTGTTTTGTCTGGAGGATTAATAGAAGTCAAACTTCCAACTAACACTGGAAGCTCATGTATTGCAGCAAAGGTGGCTTATTTAACTGTAGAATGCCTTCTTAACGTTCCAAAGTTTACTACAGTTTCAATAGTTCCTAAAGTATAGTTTTCCATAAATTTGAAAGGAAACATGTCTTACTGGCTCTTGGGCATATGTTGTGTAGTGGCATTATGGCAACGTCTGTGTTGTTCAAGTTTCTGCTGTATAAATAATTGACTTGCTTCCAGATTTTTTGTGCACTGACTATTGCAGCCTATAGATGCACCATAAAATAAGTTACAACAAACATAAAGAAGAAGAGTGTTTTGCCTTCACACAGCTGCTGCGTAAACATCCAGCCAAAAAACCATGCCAAGCCCCAGACATCCATACAAGTTGAAAAGAAATAGGGCTTTTTGATAACACAGTAAAGCTCAAGGAAAAAAATACTACCATATATTTCTATATTTTTAGTCAATACATGGTAATATAAAATTCAGGCTTCAACAAATAATTTGGGCCTTGGATCTTGAGACAATACACTCTAAGCTTATTTATCCAACTTTGTTTTTTTCTTGAATCAGGTGGCAGTAACACTAAGTTACATTGAGTTAACAACAACAAAATTTTAAATTAAATAACACACATTCCAAGTTAGCCCAAGGCCTTGTGCAGCAATTATCCCTGAATTACCCCTTTCTAACAGAGGCAAACAACTAATCATGTTTATCAGGGATAGCAAATGTAGGAAATACATCAACTAAAACATGCAAGATAAATATACTGAATGTTAGATTTTTTTTGTTAATCTTCACATATCCTCTGGACTTGCATCTCCTAGAAAGTAAGCTTTTGTCTTACTGTCTATGTAAGGACAGCTGAATAGTACTTTAGGAAGGTTAACTGAACCTTGCTTTATGAATAACCCTTTAGGAAGAAAAAATCATTTTAGCCTTTATATATAGAGAAGTATTGAATACATTTAATTAAATAATAAAAGAATATATAATGAGGCAACAAAAACTGTAAAAAAAAAGACAGGCAGAGGAGAATGCAATAGAGAAGACAGCAGGATAATCAGGCAACAACTTGAATAGATAAATTGTAGTCACACTTTGTAAGTGTGAGAGAATTCCAGATAATGTAAGCTTGACTCATGCATTTTATTTCCAAAGCACTGCAATTCTCTATTGTATATTTTACTCTCTAATATTTGTCCACTGCGAATACATCATTCTTTCTCCTAAAATTAAAATATTTCAGTGGATGGTATGTCTTTTATTTGTTGTACATTCATGCCTTAATCAACAAATTTTATTCCAATTGCTGAGCACTCTAGTGTTGCGAACACAATCTCAATATCTCTCTTTGATCACTGCAATTTTTTCCAATATTTGATACCAAAGCTAATGGTTTGTTCATAAGGAAGGCCAGACTTAATTTTTAGGTTGGTTACCTATTTGAAAAAGAACAAGCAATACAACAAACACCCATGCAAATTAGAAGTCTCAAAGTACACTAGAACCATGGTTGTAGCTAGCTTGACTTTCTTCTTTGTCTAAAACAGATCTGGTTGTAAAATTTAACAGCATGGGGTTTCATCTGGAAGTTGCAAATGGGAATTCCATTATTGAACAAGATCATTTAGCATTCTGGAAGAAGATGAAGTCAAACATACCATATGAACTGCTAGAATCAACAAATGGGAAACTAATAATCACAGGACTCTTACTTGTAGCATTTTGAGCATTAATGATCAAATGACTCACATCAGCAGTGCCAAAACACCAAAAGAAAAATGGGGCGCACGTGTGTGAAAATAAAGTTATAACTGTGAGATTTGTCTGAGGGAACTTCACCAAATAAAGAGGAGGCTCCTAATATGTAGCCAAACACAACAATCAATTGAAATTCAAGCTGTTTAACATTTTGAATATCAAGTTGTCATCCTAAGATATAGCTAAGGAAGTTTTCACAAATAAAGATGACAACATAAGATGTGGCCAACAACATCAATCACTTCAAAAAATTGTTAGAGATGCTAGCACCTATTGAGGCACCAATTCAAAATGTACATGCAGTCATCGCCTTGCTTGAATTACTAGCCTAATCTTATGACAGTCTGGTCACTTCATTTCACATAAAGCCCAGATCGCCATAATAATGCAAGAGAAGACATGAAAGAAATATTCAAAGGTTGATAACCAAAAACATAGTTTTCTTTCAGCAAGTAAGAACAAGAAGTTCGAGAAAAAGGTTGTTGATCTGACATGAAAATGAGATTCACTTGCAATTATAATTTTTGTTGCTAAAATAGCAAGGTATAATTCATTTATTGTAGAAAGCAATGGCACCACACCAAAGGAGCATTGGAAAATGTTTTCAGTTGAAAAGGAGGATAAATTAAATGTGGCAACATACTTCAGGTAGTTTGAGCCTACTACTTACATCAATGCTCCACCAATTGGTGCCGTTGCATTTTTCCGTGGTCATCCTTCCTAGCAAGCATGTGAAAATTAATGTGCACCAAATTCCTCTCACAAAATTGAATATATTTGTACTCAAAATCTCACCCCAATGAAAAGCCCAAATAAACTATGCACCTGGCAAAGTGCACAGGCAGGCACAATGGATGCAGGAAGCTTGCAATGGCGGTGGTTTAGAATTATTTGATTTTCATGGCCTCCATGGCTAAGTGGGTAGTACACAATCAAGCACATTGGATGCAGGAGCTTGAGTTTGCAATTGTAATGGCTGTGGTTTATTGTATTTTTTTCAACTAAAAAAATTGTGTTTGGAGCAGTTTTCAGATATATATAATTTTGCTTGAGATTTTACCGCATTTGGAGCAATTTTTAGATATATATAATTTTGTTTGAGATTAGACCTCCCTACTTAACTCTTAACCATTAAACGACATCTTGAAAACTATTGAACATGTCTGAATGGCTAAGTGGTTCGTTATAAATCTGGTAACTGATTACGATGCAATGGGAAAACACCTTCAGCATCGCTCGAATCTACGCCCAAATGGAAACCTTGAATGTATCTGTTTCGCCAGACACTGGGAGCTGCCAATACAGACAATTTATAGCAGCACGGGGTGGGATTCGTATGCATGGGCCTTCCGGGCGCCCGCCAAAATGGTGGATGTCAATGTTCACAGAGTATAATTTACCTTACGCCTAGGGCACAACCCGCCGGGATTCAACACCGCGAGCGGACCTGTGAGGTGAGCAAGCACCGTGAGGAGGAAAAACGAATGCTCGAGAGGACCTGTTCCAGTTGCGCGAATGGAGCAAATGAATGTTTAGCGCGAGGGATCGTTTGAAATTGCGCGGGTGTTGGTTGCCAGCACAGCGGGTGCCAACTCGGAGGTGGTGGGGCAAAGAAGCGTTAATTAGTGTTATATGCTATTGATTGCCTTACATAGTGTTATATGTTATCTATTGCCTTACGACATTTTCTTTGCAACGTCTGGTGCAAATGCTAGTTTAACCCCTACAAATATGAACCTAATACACCTTCCTATCTAGAAAAAAATCCTATTTTCAGTGGATATTGCAGGTATCCATTTTTATACCTCTTTATATTTTTCATTAATTTTTATTTTTTTCATATAAAAACCCTTTATTATTTTTTCCTCAATATATATATTAGATTTTTATCATTTTTTCCTCAATATATATTCTCTAATATAAATGTATGTCGTATAGTGTAGCTCCCATAAAAAATACTCTGACCGCATCTTAACAAATAATCTAGAAATCATTACATTTTCAAAGGATCATTGGAAGATGAACTATCTATCGGAACTAGATAACTAACAACAACAAAAAGAACTAAATGCAGCTTTTTCTTCTGAAAAAACTAATAACAAAAAGAACTACAGTATCAGTATCGCATAAATACACATGTGTAAATTTGAGACAACGAAAAAAGAAATTTACAATAAGTTCCTATTACAGAGGAAAAAAGGGGTCTTCATCAGTTGGTCTGTTCAAATAGAAATTCAGATTTTCCTGAGTTGGGCATGGAGCAGTTCTGGTAGGATTCTCATTCTCTGCAACATTACCATTGTTTTGTAGACCCTCAAGCTATCTTCTGATAGCATCAATTTCAGTTTGAGGGACTAAAGATCCTTAGTGACAAGAATTAGGAGATTATCTTGCTGGAGAATTAACCATTTTAAGTCTATAATTTTCATGTGGATAGTCTCGCAGGTATTGTTGCTTGTGTCGCTGAGAGAATTTGCATAGGAGCTTGAGGAATTAAGACTAGAGGACATGGCTATCTGGTCAGAGGGGTAGCTGAGAGGAATCCAAGGGGGGAACATAGACAGTGATATGATAAATGCAGGTGGAAGAGAAGAGGGGTCATAGGGCTGTGGTGAATATACAAGAGACAAGGGGAGGGAATAAGATCAGAGGATTCCCAGACCGAGAGCCTGAGAGAGAGCATGGGTCACTTGGAGTAATAAGGAAGGGAAGACAGAGAGGCGAGGCGAGGCGAGGGCTAAGCATAACAAAGCAGGGTACTAAAAATGAAATCGATGTGAACTAGAGAGGTGCAAGAAATACACGACTAAACAATACATCACGGGAGGATAATCAGACCATAATAAAAAATAATTGAGGCAGTAAAGATAGGCGTTGAGATGCCCAATATCATCCAGCCACTAGAATCTGAAGTCGATCCATGCAGATAGTTTGTTGTTGATCACTGTAGAAGAGGTCCCCGTAAGAGAATTTTTCCAGATTGAATTGTAGGTATGGGGGAGCCAGAGTCTACACTACCTATGAAAAGGCTTTGTCAATCTCAAGAGGCTCGTTACAGAACCACCTAGGACAGAAGCACATAAAGGCCACAACTCTTGCAAAGGCGAGCAGGCCAGGTGAATAGAGAAGGCAAGGAGAGGAGGACTGCAACGGAGGATAAGGCGAGACAGAGAAATGGGAGGTCAAATTGAGCCATAATTTTAACTATGGGCAAACAACCTTCCCACGCGAGACCCATCTCATGGTAATTAAAACTCTAAAGATTTAGTCACTTCAAAGCCATCAATACGAAGGGTGAAGGAGGGGCTGTCAATAAATGTCAATAAATCTCATGTTATTGGCAATAAATGAACGGCGGGTGTATATATCCATTATTTGATTTTCGCTTTAGCAAAATTAAACAGTAGACATATACATCGGCTGTTCATTTATGACTCCATAGCATAGGAAATATGGCTGCCCTGAAGGAGGTGGGCTCACTACCTTGTGTAGTAATTTGCAAGGGTGAACTTAGAGAAATATAATGGCGTCCCACACATGAGAGCCGTCTTATTTTATTACCACGACATTGGCCTTCAAGGCCTTTGGAGTTTTTATTTTATTATTACTAAGGTTCCAAAAGTTATTCATACATGGGTAGATCCATTAGGGATGCATAGGGCACGGAATAGATTTGTACAATTATGGTATGGGGTATGTCTCCTTGTTGTCATTGATTTCTTCCCAGCCTAAGTTTGTTTAGTAGTTGGCCTCACAGTTTTGATTCCAGAGGATCTGAAAGAGAGAAAATGAGGGGAAGAGGTTAAGAGTACGGTTAATTTTTTAAAAGAGGAGATTAAGGAGATTTTTAGGAGGATATGTGCCATTGATAAAATGTTGGATAATGATCATAGAGTCTCTTAGTATAATAAGGTCCGGATTCCCTTTTCACGAGTTAAAGTTAATCTCAAAAGAAGATAATAAATCTTAACTTGATTGTTGATTTTCTTACCTAAACCCCATGAATATTTGATTTCAATTTTTCCATCAAATTAGTGAGAATCTGCCCCCCTCCTTCCGCCCCTAATCTTTACTAGATTTGATACAATATTGACTTAAGAATATACCT
This sequence comes from Pinus taeda, assembly GCA_000404065.3. NCBI lineage: Eukaryota > Viridiplantae > Streptophyta > Pinopsida > Pinales > Pinaceae > Pinus > Pinus taeda. The sequence goes on along the minus strand of APFE031561820.1, from coordinate 15,217 downwards.
TAAAAATGCCTAAATTGTACAATCATGGAATTATTTGAAATGTTTTTACCATAAAATTTCTTTTTGTAGTTACATTATATAATATATACATGTTTCTTTTTTAACGATATATCATATAATTGAAATATTTTACTTAACATGGACATTGCAATTTTATTTAGGAATGACATTGTTCATATTAAAAATGTTTTTTTATTGATATATTTTTAAGTACATATTAATATTACTTAACCTACGTATTAAGGTATTTTATTTATAACTTAGTGATTTATTATTATTATTATTAAAATGCCATATTAATTTTATATTAAGAATTAAATGAATTACACATCTACATCTTATAACTTTTATTAAGAAGTAATTAAATTGATATTTCTTTTTTTAATCTTTTCTATTTATTTATATATATTTATGTGTATATTTGATATTGAAATAAATTAGTTAACATGAATATTCAAGTAGTCTATTTAAGCATCAAAATTATACATCTACCTCACATATAAATGTGAAAATATAAGATTTTTTTACTTTTAATTACTTTATCTCTCTTAAAAATTATTATAAATTAGGTTATTTCATATCCACATCTAGATATAGTGAAAATATTTTTTTTTAACACATCTCCTTAAAATTTGAAGTAGTGTGGAAGTGGACGAAGCTTTCGAAGATGAGGACAAACAGTTTCGACATAGATTGCTAGTTCCACTGGTTCTGTTTGAACTGCAAGTCGACAATTTGTTTGAACTACAGGTCGATGATACCTTAGCCGACCCAATTGTGGTGGAGCCCTGCGTTGATGAGGTGTTGAAGATGGCTAGGAACTTCAATGCCCTTTGTGTTGGTCGATCTGGTAAGCCTTTGCATTTTAAGGTTTCAACATTCCATCAAGCGCTCCCAAGGTTCATGAGCCATGGTGGTGACTTCACCGAGGGCAACAACACTAGTGGGAAGTTGATCTATAGTGAGGGTTTTATGCATAAGAACTTTGTAAAGCAGCATATCAGGCCTGACATCATCTCCATGCCTACCGTCGATCATAATACTAATGGAATTACTAACTAGGCTACTGGTGAGTTGTTGGACAAAATTTTCTGGTTAGGCTTGGTATCTAAGAGGGTTCCTTTGGTTCCAGAACCTCATGCCACTCAGTCATTGGACGGTACTGGCGATTTCGAGGTCAAGAAATTCCCCATATTTGTTAAAACACTATTTGGAAAATCTTTGCGTCTCATGGTTTGTGAATGGGAGGTTGTATCGTCAATTGCAGAAAGAATTTATAAACAAACAAGTATTCCAGACGGGAGTATGAGACTCCTTAATGGGGGGAACCAATTAAATTTGGAAAACACATTGAGAGATTATTGCATCAAGAAGGATGCTTGTATTTCCCTCATTATCAGACTGCGATAAGGGGCCAAAGGGAATGGGACATCCTCTGCCTCAAAACCCCTCTCTTTTAAAGAAGCTCTCAATTCAGGCTCTAGTTCTCAACCTTCAAAGCCTCTTCCTGGCCAGCTCTTTGTGGTGGAATAATCATTGCAACCTCCAACGATTAAGATGAATGCACTCTACAGCCAATTACAGATTAATTTCTATAGTCAACATACAATCATTTATAGTTTTAATGGGTTTTGGCCCTCAACTTTAGCCCTCGGGAAATGGGGTTTTTCAGAACCAGACACAGAACATAGATCTACTATTTTGTTCCAAAGGATATTCTGTTGTCATTTTCAAGGATTTTGAAGATAGGCAAAAGATTTTTGACTAGGGTCCCTGGTTTTTGGGTTGTGTGGGACTTTCAATTTAGGCATGGTTTCCAGAGTTCAACCCGCTCTGCATGAAGACTTTGACCACTCTGGTTTGAGTAAGACTCCCAAACTTACCCCTCTAGTGGCTTCGACCAAATTTCCTTGAAGCTATTGGAAACACTCTTGGATGCTTTGTTAAAATATATAGTGAGAGACTAGCTAACAGGTTCATCTCATTTTCCTGCATTTGTGTTGAATTGGATTTAAGTGCAGGCCTCTTAGACAAAATCATCCTAAAATGGAATAACAATGAACTCCATTGGCCTCTAGACTATGAAAACATAACTTTTAGATATAGATCTTGTTAATAGCCTAGGCATATTCAAAGTGCATATCTTTCCTCTAAAGGGGTGTCAAGGTCCCTAGAGCCGGGAAAACCCAACTGTGGATGGCGTGATCAAAAGGAAACTTTAAACTTCACGAACGTGACAAGTAATAAGAAGGTCTATCCTCAACAAGGAAAGAGATTTTGTGATTCTTCAACCTCACGAGATCTTATGCAGCCCATGGTTGATACGCCTCCACCATCAGTGGAAAAGAAGCCTCCAATAATGGAGAATGAAAATTCATCAACATTAATCATGGCTAAAAACAATGGGAATAAATGCCAACACGAGTCTGATCATTTAGATAGTGATAGGGGTGTCCCGCACTCTGAGGAGGCGTTAGAGATGGATCTTTCTTTGAAAAATGAGGATATACAATTATCCTCTATTGTATTTGATAAATTTGTAGGATGAGTAAATGTCCGTAGGAGGGAAGGGAAAAAAAAAACCATTGAACTACTCTAGTGTTTGATAAAAAACGTCTAATATGCCATACATGGTTGGAGGCAAGATCTCCCAGGTCAATTCTTTGGTGTATTCTTAACTACATGTACTCTATGTAATGCTTTTTGCTATTAATAAAAGATTTTGTATCAACTTACAAAAAGAAAAAAAGACATCTCCTTAAAATTATATTATTTCATATCCACATACATATATAAACTGAAAGTAAAATATTTTTAGTGCATCTTCTTCATAATTATAATATCAGTTAATGAGCATAATAAGAATGACATTATTAATGTTTTACATTATTTTTAATTAAAACTAACATAACTTATATATTCGTTTTTTTTATTATAGTGAACATTGTTTTTTATTTAGATAATATATTATTTTTTATTAAAAATAAATAAATATCAATTTGAGATTGAGAAAAAAATCACAAATATTTTTCAAACCATTTAATATATCTCTTACTTTAACAAGGGAGCCACTGTGGTGGCGGTAGTCCCTGCCGGGATCTGCCACAAAAAACAGCAAGCAACACGTGGCCTTCATGCTGGTGAGACATCGCATGACGTGGACGTGTGCCGCGAGTTCGATGCTAAAGCAGTGTGTGCATCAAAGTGTATATTTGTAAAAATATAATATAAAAGAATTAAGTAATTCAAGTTTATTAATTAACGAATCGGTATTAACTAGAAATTGTGATATGACTACGATGGAGTCAATTCAATATTAATTCAATATTATATCCAGATACTTCAAATTTTTTTGCGGTTTTAAATATACTACATCCTTAACCATTAAAGCAATGTATAATTATTTTAACACATAAATTAATTAATTAATTACTATAAAAAATGCAAAAGAAATATAATATTTCAAGTAAGGTTATAGTATATATATTAGATAATTAACAGTGTTGTTAAAGAAAAGATTTGAAAAACACACTAAAAAGTACGCCTAAATTAATATGAACTGCTGCCCGTCATGACATAGCCTGTCTACACCCACACACAACCAGTAAAACAATAATGAATTAAATTCATCATTCACACGGGCATTGAATAACATTAGCATGAATGAATGAAAAAATTTACAGAGCTACATTACACTGATCGCTGAACCGCGGCTTACTGGACTTAATCACACGACTTAATTATACTGGTCAATATTTTTTTCACTTATTTATTTATTAATTAATGGAAGATAGCGCTTTTTTATTTTTTTTCCAAGTTTGGATTATTCTTTCAAAAATATGATAAACTTGGGTCGCTTTATGATTGGTCAAATCCTTTATAGTGTTTGATAGTAATACTCCATTGAGAAGGGAAGTTCAGAATGCTAAATTAATTTCACCTTAATATTTTTAATGAGCATCACACTTTAAATGCTTGATATCCCATACTGAAAGTAAAATGAGACCAGACAGCTTTACCTGCCTATTTAAAATAGATTGTACGGTAAACTCACAAAGTAGAGTGCAGAAGAGATTGACATAGACATAGGATCCATTATCATAATTTTTTTTATATTAGTTCATCTACTTTCAAAAACGGAATGGGACATGTGAACCACTAGTTCAAAGAGAAGATCCATATAGTCCGAAAAAGAAAAAGCTTTAACTTGGCGCCATCCTATCTGACCCACCCGTTATACTGTCAAAAGATCTGTATTATCCGAAAAAAGAAAAGCTTTATAGTCGGGACACGTTATTGTAATGATATAATAAAAACAAAAAAGAAAACATATAAAACCGAAACTATTCCAGATATTCTAAATATTACGATACAGAAATATCGAGGTACAATTTAAACATGGATTATTTAATATAGAAGGGTCAACGGAAAACGATATTCTCACGTTCTTTACAACTCGCCTAATTCGTTATTCAAACTAATTAAGAAATTTTATTTATGAACAATATAAATCCTATTTAATAAGGAAAATTCTCCCACAATTTTGTTTTAATTTATAATTTTTTATTAAGCGAACTAATTACTTTCTATAAATATAATGTATACTCAATATTATGCAGTATTCAACCATTCAATTATCTCATAACACAGCACTGTTAATTATATATTTTAATTTTCAATATTAATTATTAAGTAAGCTAATCATTTTGTATAAATAAAACTAACATAGTCATCATACCTCATACGTCACCACCTATTGGACTGTCAAGAAAACCCAGATAATGTGAAAAATTACTATTAAACTGTCAAAAACTCCTGATAATCTGAAAAATTACCAATATTAATTATTAAGTAAGCTAATCATTTTGTATAAATAAAACTAACATAGTCATCATACCTCATACGTCACCACCTATTGGACTGTCAAGAAAACCCAGATAATGTGAAAAATTACTATTAAACTGTCAAAAACTCCTGATAATCTGAAAAATTACCATTAGACTGTCAAAATTTCCAAATAATCTGAAAAAATACTCAAAAGATCCGGAAAAGCTTTACAGTAGGTCAAAAAAATCCAGATAATCTGAAATATTACTCTCAAAAGATCCGGAAAACCTTTAGAGTGGGGACAACTTGTCTGACCCACCTGTTAGACTCTAGAAAGATCCAGATTCAAAAATTTCAGATAATCTAAAAAACTACTCTCAAAATATCCGGAAAAGCTTTACAGTAGGTAAAAAATCCAGATAATCTGAAATATTAGTTTCAAAAGATCCGGAAAAGCTTTCAAGTGGGGACAACTTATCTGACCCACCTATTAGACTCTCGAAAGACGTAGATGCTCTGAAATATTATACTCTCAAAACATCCAGATAGTCAGCAAAAATTTGGCAGGGGATACATGGTAACTGACATTGAAAACGGGAACATAATTATTTTCTAAATTATCTACAATTACCATCACCTTCATTGATGCGATATGTGCGTGTTCGGCAAGAACTAATTCGTGTAAACGGAATTAATATGAATTGCTGCCCGTCATGACATAGCCTGTCCACACACAACCAGTAAAACAATAATGAATTAAATTCATCATTCACACGGGCATTGAATAACATTAGCATGAATGGAAGAAAAAATTTACAGAGCTACGTTATTGTCCTCATGGCCATGAACAGTGGGAATACCCCAGTGAAGGAGGAGGAGGGCCACGGATAAACCGAACCATTTAAACGTTAGCAGCCTCGTGGAAGCCGAAAATACAACCATTGCCTTTTGCTTTTTCCTGTTTCTTCCCGTGATGAACGGAATGCAAGTGTTTTGGTACGAACTGTAATAGGTATTAATAGTGTATTTATGAAGGCCAGGGAAGAAAAGGGACGTGTCTCCTTGCACGTACAATACAACACTACGACACAGAGCGGAACAGATGCATTGCATGCAGCGCTTCACTCTCCACGTCCCAGCTCAAAGCCAGCTCAAAGAAGGAACGTCATGTCACAATAAAACGTGTTGACGTCTTGCAATATCAGAAAACATTGGTTAAATGGATTTAGTACGGTGTATAATCAATCCGTCCGGCAATAAGACCTCAAACACAAAACTTTGGATAAAACAAAAGAAACCACGAAATGTTTATTTAAAACATTGGTTAAATGATTTGGTATGCCCAAATTAATACAAAATTAGATCGATATCGATCGCTATAGTCCCATGCTGAGGCATGGACTAATAACACATAATTAATCAAATTCTTAACACCATATATACATTCATTCATATATATATATATATATATATTTTCAAAATGTCCATTACAATTAAACAATATATTATTTTAATGATTGTTTTTAATCCAAAGGGGTGGGGAAGGAAATGCATTAATGGCAATCTAAAGAGACGGGAAGGAAATGCATTAAGGGTTGTTGATGGTTTGAGGGAGATGGGAATGTAATGAGATATTTTCAACACGGTTATTAGAATCAAATAATACATTATATTAATGATGGTCATTGGTCCAAAAGTTAAAGGGAAGAGGGAATGTAATGGGACCTAGGACGTTATTATTTTTGTGGATGGAAGAGATTTACTTTAATTCTTAAACAAAAGGAGGTGGAAATTCAAGTATCTTAGTGATACTGTTATTTCTTATATAAAGTTCAAACGCTTCAAGTTATTACTAAAAAAAGTAATACTTACAAAATGAACCTCAATATTACTCATATTAACTTCAAACTTAAATATTTTAAGTATTAAAATATTTACACTCAGTTTTAGTTTTTGTTTTGTTTTTTTCAAGATTTATATTAAAAGTTTATTTATTTATTATTATTTGTTTGCCTAAATGATGCATAAGATAAAGGAACTATTATTTTATAGGTCTCATCTCAAGATCTGTTAGACAATGGATCTAATGAACAATCAAGCTTCTTAGATGTATTGCAATTTCTTGTTTTCATAGAATGGAAATGACAAGGGTGATGAAATGCCTTATAATCCACGTATCCCGATGAAGATTGCAAACCCATTATGGTAGTTGAAGATCCTGCTCCTACTCAAATATCTTGCTCCAACTCCTTGATGCCAACACCTACACACATGCACAAACAAATAACGACAATGTCTTTACCTTTTTAGGAAGAAAAGTTAGATTGTACAAATATCTAATAAAAATACATACAATATGAAGTAGAAGAAGACATATTCTAGTGGTATTTCTTCAATGTTACAAGGTATTCTAATTACTTTTTCCTCCCTTCAACCCCCGAGGATCTCATTATAAAATCTATTCTTAGATTTGGGAGAATGTATCTAGACACTTAGGGCCAAGAGAAGTAACTTAGACTTTATGGCATGTGAATTGAGTGGGTACAAGTCATGGATAAACTTCATGACCTGTGAACCAAGAAATTACAAGTCATACACAAGTTTCATGCTCAATTATGAGCTTTTTCGAAATCATTATGAACTTTCTTCTCAATTATGAAATAATTATTATTTCATAATTATGAAATTGTGATAAAATAACTATGACAAATTACTCAATTATGTAATTTCATCCTTATAACATCTAATTACTTTGTTGTAACACTAATATGACTAAAAACAAGGGTGAATAGGGATGCATTCTAGCTAGCAACTGAGGTAAGTTGAGCTAGGTTCTTTGTCACTGTAGTGGAGTGGCATATAGGGTTATCTTAGATACCCCATAATGCATGAGGTTACAAGAGAAATTGATGGTTGAAATTCATTACAATTAGGTATCAAAATGAAAGGAAGGAGTTGGGATCAAGGAACTAGATCAGAGCAAACCCGACAACGAAGTCTCAATCATATATAGATTTATCGTTGAGGTGGGAATACTTATGCTTGGAATAAATAGTAATTGAACATGGTCACAAACATTATATATTGTGGATCTATGACATGAATAGCTAACACATGGCCACAAAGCAATACAAAGTGGATCCTAGCAATGGATAAAGAGATCATAGTCACAAACAATACAATGTGGATCTATGTCACAATATACGTTCGTAGGACTATGGTCACATAAAAGAGAGGTGCTCTGCAGTAGTCCTCAAAGTACATGATATGGTGCAAACTCTAACGTAGCATGGGAAAGGTGCCAGACAAGAGTAAGATGTCCCTAGAGCCAAGGTCTTCTACTAAACCCCGATGGTATGGATCTACATCATGTGAATAGATGAGTTGATGTCAAGCATGGTAGAATCTATTTAATTATTGGTCGTTGAGGTATACTGTTAACATATGCAAGGGGATCCACCAATGATGTAAATGGATGCTATTGTATCCTGGATACAATACCTGGCAAGGGAATCGATGCCTAGCATAATTATGATATATGATCTTAGTATAATGTATTTTTAGGAAGTAGAATAAATTGGAAAGGCACCCCAATTCTCCTAAAATTTCATTTTATGAACTCAATAGGCCATTTTTTGAGTTTACAGATCAAATGCTTATAAATAATGGCTAAACATACCAAGAAAGGTTTAACTTCTCGGACAAGTAAGAGTTCAAGAAATTAAACTGGAAGAATGAGTGTTAATGCTTAAGACTTTAGGAAATGGTGAATATTTTCATCTGATATGTGAATATATGTTGCTTCCAAACCATACAAAATCATAGGTGTATTTAAACCATAATCAATCTCATACAAATATGTATCTTTTATACAACTTCAGGAAAATTCAATTGTAGAGATGGTTTGTATGTTTTTTTGGATTTTATTAATTTTCTTTAAATGATTAGGAACATATAATGGAAGAAAAATATTGTGAAATGAAAAACATACACCAACAACAAACTATAAATGATCAACAACTACAATCTTTATTGATTTCTTCAAAGTAGTTTTAGTACATCTAGTACAATATGACAAAATTTCCAACCTCTGAACCATTTTTCTTGATATCTTTCTTCTTTTTATGCAAAATGAAATTAAAGTTGTTATAATATACTTATGGTAACTTTCAAACTAAAGCAATTAAACATAAAACACCATTTACAAATTATTAAATTAAACATCGTTATACAAGTGACTCTCAGTGTTTAAGAATGCCTTATTGACGAAGCCCTCTGTGAATTTTTCTAGAATATATCTTCGGAATTATACTACAAATTACTTTAGTTGGTTCCACTAATAACCTATTGGATAATGACATTTGAACATTCGCTTGAGCTGCATCCAATTATGTATATTTTTGATAGTTTGGTTTTATCAAAAACAAGTTCTTCAATCGCCACCATAACTGAAACTCTTTGTGTAATTTTTCAAAAATTACTTCGCCCCTTTAAGCCTTCTCAAAAACCTTTCATCTTATCAAATTTTCATTTTTCCTTGTACAACACTTCTAAATAAGTCTCTTCAGGCATTAGGTTATCATACTAATCTTAGCATGAAGGACCTACTTGAACCAATTTCTAAAACTTATTTGAAACATGTTAATATTCTTTTGCATGAATCTGCAACTCTCTTGAGCTTGATTTGTCAAGGATATCTTCACCAATACTTTATTTTCATCAATGACTAATTGTGTTTAATTCTCTATACCAATTAACTTTTAATCGCTCTCAAGTTCATGTATTTAAAAACTTTATAATTTTTGTACCCACCTGGGGCATATCATCCATCTCCTTTTTACTCTGTCTAATGGCATGCTTAGTCTTACAAACTATGTGTTTCTCATCTCCAATTATTATGATTGAATCCCAAATTTCATTAATCTAAAATATCACTTTATCCCATATTAGCTATTTTGTCTCAATTAGTGGCAATTTTCCTATTGAGTGAGCCTTTAGCCTACAATTTCCCTTTTTCTTCTTATATTATTTTACATAAATTTTTATTTTTGTTGGAGCTCTTGTCTCAAAATCACTATTTCATCATATTTTACTTGAAAAATATTTCTATATCCATCCAGTTCTATTTTTTCATGTTCAAGTTGGATGATGCTTTGGCTAATTCATTAGAAGCATCTCCAGGTACTGGTTGTTGCTTAATAAGTTAATTAGTAGAAGAAGGAAATGGCACAAAGAATATATGACTTGGAGTAACCTGTTTGAATTTCTAAATTTGTTTCTGGAGTTGTTGAATTTCTTTATTTCTTTCTATTATAACTGATAATAATAATTGTTTTTCTCTCTCAGCTTGGACCAACTCAAGGGTTTGGACATGTTATGTATTGGGAACCTTTAATATTTTCTTTAAAGCCTACATTTCTACATCCTTTGACTATATAAGGGCTTTGTATGACTCTAGATCCTTGGGATTTGCTCCAGTTTGATGATCCATCCTACAATTCTTCTATCCTTGTTTGTTTTTCCCTGGAAGAAACTATCTCTTGATTTAGCTAATTTGTGACATTGGCCACAAGTAATTTAGCTTTATTCATGCCTAGTGTTGTAGTAACTAAAACATTATATACCATTTAATTATCTTTCTTATGTAAATTAATATTGTCCAATATTAATATCGTTTAGATTCATGGAAATATTAATTTCCTAAAAATTTAGACTTGTTTGCACAATTTGAGACTTTAGTTGTATATGGGTTAATCATACATGATTTTTCTAAAAGTAAATTACATAAAGTAGTCTTATTTTAGCTAGAGTTACTATTTGTGTCCAAATATGATTTGAAAAACTTTCCTTTACAACCATACTTCTTTCCTTGATATCTAAAAATTAACAATTGGTTTTGTCTTCTAATTGGGATTTGGATTTAATAGGTCCTTTTCCAACTCTACCACTGAAGAAAAAACTGCTCCAAGCTTAAAAAATTCTAACTGAAAACAAATTTCTTTAGGAACAATATTTCCTATTGGCTGGTTTAAAGTTTCAATTGACTCTATTTTTGTATCTACTTCTTCAGTCCTGAGCCTTTTGGAAAATTAAGTTTCTATTTTACTTTCTAAATTCTTTAATCTAGTTCTTTTTGTGTCCTTTCCCTTAGGCAAAGGAGTATCAAGGCTATATTTTGGTTTTTGATTCCAGCTTGAACATGTTATTTTAGGGTTTCTTCCTCTTCTTTCCATGTTTCCTTGTTAGTCCAGTTCTCAATCTTTCGCTGACTAGGATGTTGATAATGTCTTCCTAGGGATTTTAGTCTCTTGTCAAAAAATATTTAGTGATCAAGATCATAGGCTCAAACCTTTCCTTTTGAGAAACCCATTGCAACCAACATTTGGTCTACTATTTTGAAGGATTCCATGGTGTTGACTATAAAAGGGACCACTTCTTGCTTTAAATTAATGTCAGGCCAGGAGTAACTCCAGTTTGGCAGAAAACTGATACGATTTATTTCATTAGGTAGCTATTGTTATATACAAAGAATGTGACTGCTCAGTTCATCTTCTTGATGACGTTCACATTCCAAATTCACCCAATTGCAGAGGATTAGGTGTCAATGTTCCCCCCTTAATCTGAAGGGACGTTGGTGAGTCCAAGCATCGTTCTGAATCTTTCAAGCTTTTCTCTTCCAAGCGCTTTGGTGAAGATGTCTGCAATTTGCTCATTTGTGGAACAATGACGGAGATGGATTGTTTTGGCCTCAACATGATGTCGGATCAGATGATATTTACTATTGATGTGCTTTGTACGATCATGGAACTTTGGGTTCTTGGCCAACTTTATTGCAGAGGTTTTGTCAATCATGAGTGGAGTTGATTGTACTTGTTTTACCTGCAAATCTTCAGGAATTTTCCTGAGCCACACAATTTCTTTCGTTGCTTCAGCTGCTGCCACGTATTCTGCTTCTATTGTGGAATCTGCTGGAACTGATTATTTGCATGATCTCCAAGAGACAGCTCCTGATCTAAGACTCATAGAATATCCTGAAGTAGATACTCCAGTTTCTTTGTCTCCATCAAAGTCTGAATCAGAGTATCCAATCAAGCTGAAGTCGTCCATCTGTGTATACTTGATTCCAAGGTCTTGAGTTCCCTTCAAGTACCTTAGAACTCTTTTTGCAATGGACCAATGTCCTTCACAAGGATTTTGCATAAACCTGGAGAGGATTCCAACAGAAAATGAAATGTCTGGTCTGGTAGTAGTGAGGTAGATGAGACTTCCTATAAGTTGTCTGTACTTTGTTGCATCCTCAAATTCCTTTCCTTCAATAGATGTGA
>APFE031561814.1:106360-133126 GCA_000404065.3 Pinus taeda | reverse complement strand
TGATAGAGGTCGAGAAGAGCCATACTAGCAGGCCAATTGTCAGTCCTAGAAGGGACAATGTGGCCATATGAGGTGCTCCAACATCTCCCCAAGGGGAGAAAGGACTAGGATTTCCCCCAAGGGGAAATCCTTGGTTGGTGGACTCCATTTTCTCAACCTAAGATCTACGAGGGAACAATGACATTATCCCAATTAAAATAAATTTTATGACGCTTTGACACAACTTGCTTTTTCAATTTTTAAGAGTCGAGAAAAAGCTAAAGATGACTGTAGTCGCCTTCGATTTTTAATGAGCCTGAAGTGAAAAGTGCTCAGATGGAACTTTTCTTTTAAGGAGTCTGAAAAGGAATGAAAGTGACTACTCTAGAAATCTAGATAGAGGGATTACCAAACTAATCGCAAAACTACAGAATACCTTTTACGGTATGGCAGTCAATCTTCCCGAATGCTGTGTTCAGTGCATTTCAATCGATAGGGTGGCAGACACAACTTCCTAAGGATAAAGGATACTATTGTGGTCTCCCAATATATACTCAACAGTACATGGGAGCACAAGTCCGTACTGGCACTTGTCATCTCAAAGAGGAGGAATCACCCAACCTATGATGAAAGTGATAGTTACCAAGCTTTACAACGCCAGAATACATCTCTAGCCTAGACTTCTAAATGTTGTGCGTTAGGTTCCAAAGCGTTTTTATGTTCAATGAATTTATTTTACAGTTGATCTTTCTTAAGAAGTATTCCTTTAAGGTTCACCACATGATGTAGATATACAATTCCTAAATATGCAATCTAAGATGATAAATGGTCATTTACTCTTCTTTTTGCAATGAAAATCCTAGCTAGTAAGGAAAGAGAAGCGAAATCCTTTCAACATAGAGCAAAGAGCACACACTAGATGCACTCTCCTAAATCAAAATCAACAAGAAGTCTAAATGCAAATGCACATGCATGTATTTGTTTTTCTGCTTTATTAATGTGTGAATGACAAAAAGAATGCTAAGTACAAATCTGAACTATCTTTTCTCTCAAAGCAACAGTACTAACAATTTTCTCTTCAAAAGACGAAAGGAAGACGAAGACGACACTTTGCGATTTCAAATTCAAAAAACAAAAGGAAGATTAAGACAATACTTTGCAATTTCGAATTCAAAAAATGAAAGGAAGACTACTTTGCGATTTCGAATTCAAAAAACGAAAGGAAGGCTAAGACAACACTTTGCGATTTCGAATTTAAAAAATGAAAGGAAGGCTAAGACGAGACTTTCAACTTCAATTTGAAAATTGCTTTCGACACTTTGAAATACTATTAATTCAGATCAAATACAAGAGTAACAGTGTAATCGACCATCAAAAAGAGTAGAATTCCTTTCTTTGACTGAAAACAACACTTGCGACACTTCCAAATCAAAAGACGACAGTTCAATTAAGCTACTTTTTTGTAAAGGAGAACTGTAAATGGCGAACAATACATAAAAACATTCACAATTCTTTGTACATTGGAGGCTGAATAATACAAACGAAGGGAGTTTCAACAGTGGAATACTGATCACAGATAGCAAAACTCCTAAATAAAGCTGAAGAGAGTGAACAAAAAACCAAAATCTGGAGGCAGAAACAGTCTTATCTGATCATCGCACCTGTGACACAGGGAAACAGGGATGCATCTCACCTACTACACACGGGAGGTGCGATGCATCTAGACTGTCAAAAAGAGACAGTGCAATTGTCTAGGGATGAGACTTTAACTTGGTTTTTCGTTACAGTTTGCAGCTTAGTTCAGGGATTTAAGTTGAGCTAATGATAGTTAGTAAATACAAAGTGTATGGGCTGATCTAATGAGGTTACTTGAGCCGCCACCAAGGCAATTAGGATGTTTGCAAGTCAGATGTTTAATTCATAAGCTAACCTGGAGATTGAATGAAGCAACATTTATCTACTTTGTAGTTGCATAGCAAAAGTAGTTCGAAGGCTAGCTGACATAACTTCAGGCTCCATCTGTAGTTTATAAAGTAAACAAACTAGAAACAAGCAAAAAAGCTATTCGCTCCCCAGTGGAGTCGCCATTTTGTTATCGGGAAATCTAGTGTCCATTTAGAGCTGTTAGTCCCACTAAAACGGGTAGCTATCTTAGAAATAAGAAAACTAAAGTTACTTGCATTTTCCCTTATGAGAAGTATATGAGAGAGAAGTAGAGAGTACCAACCTCAGTCTTTCACTTGGCTCCTTGCTTGTTTCCTCTCCCCTTTGACAGATCTTTACCACTCCTTCCTTGCTTGTCCCGCTTCAAATAACACCTGTAGATTCAAAGTAGCATAATACCATCAAAGCATAGAGATCTACAATCATAAGCAATATAGGATCAGATATATATTGACCATACAAATGCATATATCAACTCAGACATACAAGAATATGGAGAAAAACTCAAATAGCTTTATTGATAGAGAGAGTAGAAGAGAGGATTACAACCCATTGATCTGACCCAGCACCATCCTCCTAGCATAAAAGCCCTTCTTCACCTCATGAAAAGATAGATCACCCAACACTATGATGTTCAACAAAGAAACCAACAACACTTCCTTACAAGGTGCAAATTCCAACCCCTGGATCTCTGGGATGAGGGATCCATATATATATTTTTGCAGGTGGGTGAGTCAGCTTCTAGGATTTTGATTAGTGTCCTCTCTTTGATAGTTCTTGGTTCCACTTGGAGATTCATGATCTCTTACTCATCCCTAGGTGAATTCAGAGAGGCAAGTGTCAAATGGGCAGTTTCTGGAAGATTCTTTGGGTTTCCACCTAACCAACTGCTTCTGCCATTTGTCTGCTCTCGCTCATCGCACCCCATAGAAGGGTTTTTCAGTATGCATCACACTTTTTGCATGTGGCAGGTAAGATGCATCGCACCCTTAGCACTGAGCAGTCTATATGGTCCGGCTTTGACCAGTTCTGAGTAGTTTTTCATGGAGAACTTCTAGGAGATGATGTAATCAGCTGACCTTGCTCCTTTAGGGTATGACACAACACTTTTAGGGACTTAGAAGCCCTTGGTTTATGGACATATGTGATTGAGGTTGTAGTGCCCAAATATGTCTATAACAAGAAGTCAACCATTAACCAGTACCTCCACATCTAGCTCATCCCTTAGAAACAAACTTGAGAATTAGCTGGGAGATTTCAAGAGCAAGGTGAGGGAGACTCTTGCCATACAAGTTGATACCTTGCATATCAAAAGGAAATAAGAGGAAGTCGAGAGAGCTCTGGCCATCTTCCTTCCTAGGTGCACAAGAAAGCACCCTGGGAATGAATGCCCACTGCACTCTATAGAAGTGTGTGTAGCTTGTGAACAAGACCATCCTATGAATCAGTGCCCTTCGTTGCCTGGAAACAAAGCTACATATCAAGGGGCTGAAGGAGCCACTGAACCACTCTATTTCATGAACCAAAGGAGGCCACATGGGCCCAGACCTTACCAAAAGGGAATGAAAGGGATCTCTGAGAGCTATTACAACCCCAATCAAGCCACTTGCATGCCTTCTTAGGGTCCCCCTACTCATCCCTCCTTCTCCACCACACCCCCTCCTTGGTCATATCCTCCTCAATACCAGGCCCCTCCAGTTGCTTGTTCATTTCATCCTTATGCTCAACCACAACCTTAGTGGAGTGAACCTCATCAAGGGTGGAGGCCTTAGTATAACTCTCCTCCCACTCTTTTTCCTCCACCACCTACTCAACTACAACCATTACCTCCTGCTCCTCCAAGACAACCTCAAATACCTGCTCAACCGAGCCCGAACCCCAACAACAGATAGTTCCAGCAGGTATATAGTAGGGAAACATCATGCCCAACCTATGTTATGGAGATTCAGGAAATTAACCTACAATCTGGGAATGTTCTCCCAGATAGCCAACCTCCTCTTAAGGAGGATGAGGAAGAAAGATAGGAAAGTGAACCCAAAGTCATTCCACCCTTTCCTGAGAGACTAACTAGAACCACCCAACCGACCCAAGAAGAAACTGAACTTCTAGGAGAATTGAAATAGTTATGTGTAAAAATACGACTTCTCCAAGCCATAAAGGATGTGCCTATATACAACAAGATGATCAAGGAGAAGTGCTTCAAACACCCAGGTAGGCAAAAGAGAGATGCCCCAGCTATCAATGTCATAGGACAACTTTTTGATATGATGTTGGGGCAGGCAAATTGTTCGAAATATCTAGACCCTGGGAGACCTGTAGTCGATGTCGAAATCAATGGCACCATAATCCCCCATAGCTTGATTGATCTAGGGGATGCCATTAATGTGATGACTAGGGACACTATGCTCAAACTCAACCTTCAGGGTTCCCTAAGAAAGACCTCCATAGTACTACAGTTGGTAGAACACTCCACCGTGACCCCTCAGGGGATTGTGGAAGATGTCATAGTCTCTATTACTTCCTGGGAGTACTCTGTTGATTTCCTGGTTATCCAACGGAAGGCAAAGCTCACTGGGTACCCTCTCATCCTAGGAAGACCCTGGTTGGCTACTGCAGATGCCTACATCAGTTGTCGAGCTGGGAACATGAGAATCAAGAATGGGCATATGTCCAAGCAGCTAGTCCTCTATCCTTCTGCCCAACCTCTGCTAGAACATGATTTACCCCTCTAATTGGAGGAGGAAGATGAGGATGAAGTCTATTCCGCACCATTTTGTACAGTAGAAACTACCATGGGGGTCCACAAATTGACGATGATCTTATTAAGAACTTGATTCAGAAGCAACCCCCCAGTGTGTTGCCTTTAGAAGAGCTAGTGGAAGAAACCCAAGCTAATCCTTTAGTTGATCTCTGTGTGGCTGATCTGACCTCCCTCTGAGTTAAGAATGTGGAATTTGGACCAGGGAAAACCTTGAAGATCAACTCATCCCTATCCACCTCTCAGGAGAAAGAACTGTGTAGCTTATTGAAGAATCATTTGGATTATTTTTCTTGGAGTTATAAGGAGATGAAAGGAGTCCACCATTCAGTCTATACTCATCACATTTACATTAAGGAAGATTGTAAACCAGTTAGGCAGCCTCAAAGGAGGATGAATCCAGCCCTTAAGGACATTTTCAAAGAAGAACTGCAAAAGTTGCTGGATGCAGGATTCATCTACCCCATCTTTGACAGCGAATGGGTTTCTCATTTGGTGCTAGTGTCAAAGAAAAATGGGAAGTGGAGAATTTATGTAGATTATCGAGAACTAGACAAGGCCACAAAGAAGGACCATTTCCCTTTGCTTTTCATAGATCAAGTGTTAGATGGCCTCGTAAGGAAGAAGTTCTTCTCCTTCCTAGATGGGTTCAGTGAGTACAACCAAATCCAAATCAGCCTGGAAGACCAAGATATGACCACTTTCACTTGTCCATGGGGTACGTTTGCATACTAGGTCCTTTCTTTTGGGCTGTGTAATGCTCCCGCCACTTTCCAAAGAGCAGTAGTAAGCATATTTGCTAAACTGGTTCATGATTCAGTGGAGATCTATATGGATGACTTTACCCCTTATGGTTCTAACTTACAGGAAGCTTTGACTAACTTGGGAAAATTTTTAGCCAAGTGTATTGAAATGAACCTATCCCTCAGTCTTGAGAAATACGAATTCCTGATGACTGGAAGGAACATGTTAGGTCATACAATTTCTCAGTAGGGATTACAGGTGGATCCCAACAAGATTGCTATCATCCAAAGGGTCCCACCTCCTCAAAAGGTAAGAGATGTTTGGAGTTTTCTAGGCTTAGGAGGGTATTATATAAGATTCATTAAGGATTTTAGTAAGCTAGCCTCTCCATTGTTTGGACTTTTGGGGAAAGATGCTGAGTTTATACAGACTGACAACTGTCAAGAGGCTCTGGATGCCTTGAAAGGTAAGCTGGCAACTGCCCCAATCTTGAGAGGTCCAAATTGGGCCCTACCTTTCCACATTCACACAGATGCTTCGAACAAAGTGATAGGAGTATCCTTAGGGAAAATTTAAGAGAAGCTGCCTTATGCCATATATTTTATTAGTAAAAACATATCCAAGGCAGAATTAAACTACACCGTAACTAAAAAGGAGCTCCTAGCTATAGTCCATTCCCTAAACAAGTTCAGACACTACATTACTAGCTATCAAACATTCATACACAATGATCATGCTACAATTAAGTATTTGATGAATAAACCAAATTTAAATGCTCATATCATTAGATGGTTACTTTTATTGGAGCAATTTGATTCGACTATTGTTGATAAGCCAGGTAAGGAAAATGTTGTTGTTGATTTTGTGTCTAGACTAGATCTGCCTATAGGTGAAGAAGGAATGGTGGATGATCAAATGCCAGATGAACACTTATTTGCTATTTCAGTACTTTCTCCATGGTTTGTTGATATTGCAAATTACTTGGTTTCAGCACAGTTTCTGCCACACCTGTCCTCAAAAGAGAACAACAAGATTGTGAGGAAAAGTGCCCCATTCACTTGGATTGGGGGCAATCTTTTTAAACTTGGCCCAGATCAGATTTTGAGGTGATGTGTCAGGGAGGAGGAAGTCTTTGACATCCTCTTAATCTATCATGATGGGGCTTGTGGGGGCCACTTTCTAGAGAAAAGGACTGCTTTCAAAATTTTGCAAGCAAGTTACTATTGGCCCACTCTTCATCAATATGTCAGGAGATACATCAGCCAATGTGACCGATGTCAAAGGATGGGGAAACCGACTCCAAAGGATGAGATTCCCCTGCAACCTAAAGTGATTTTCGAGCCATTTGAGAAGTGGGGCATGGACTTTGTGGGTCCTATCAACCCTCCTTCAAAATAGAAATCTTACATGATTGTGTGTACTGATTACCTGAAAAAATGGGTAGAAACAAAGGCGATCAAAGCAACAATAGAAGATAAAGTAGCTAAGTTTTTAAGGGAAAATATCTTCTACACGTTTGGCTATCCATGAGAATTATTCACAGATCAAAGAAGTCAGTTTACCTCCAATTTGGTTGAAGACCTTCTCACACACCACAAGATGAAGCACAGAACTTCCACCCCTTATCATCCACAAGAAAATGGATAGGTGGAAGTCACCCATAGAGCTTTGGAAGGGATTTTGACCAAGGTAGTGAGCAGTAGCGAAAAATATTAGGCAAACCAATTGGTTGAGGCCACCTGGGCCTATAACACCACCTAGAAAACGACCATAGAGTTTACACCGTATGAGCTGGTATATGGCAAGAAGGCTCTGTTGTCAATAGAATTTGAATATAACACACTAAGGATGGCAACTCAGCTAGACCTATATCTCAGCCATGCACAAAAGGACAGATTTCTTCAGCTAAATGCATTGGATGAACAAAGAATGCAGGGCCTACTCCACTCAAAGGTAGTCCAACTTTAGAGAAAAATATGGCATGACCGACACCTCAAAGAAAAACAACTCCAGCAAGGAGATTGGGCATTGTTGTATGATTCAAGATATACATATTTCAAGGGAAAACTAAGGACAAGATGGTTGGGACCATATACGGTAGAAAATGAAATGACAATGGTTCAGTCCTTATCCGAACCATAGATGAAGAAGCCATCCATGTGCTTGTTAATGGGCATAGATTAAAGATCTATAGGAAGCCCCTTTCCAAGCAAGAGTTCATTGAGAATTTGAGAAAAACAGTGTTGGTAGTGGAGTAGGTCCCTGTCTCCACTCCACCCAAACCCTGAAAAAATAAAACAAAAAAAAAAGAGAAAAAAACAGAAAGAGGAATTAAAGGTCCCTGCGGGAAAACCTCTTGGAGACACCTAGGGTAGGTAGTGAGGATGAAAACCTCCTGGAGGCAACCCAACTGTCTCAAAACAAAAAAACAAAAAACAAAAAAACAAAAAACAAAAAAACAAAAAGAAAAAAAACAAAGAAAAAAAAAAGACCTAACTTCTTTTGGATGAATTGCAGGTTGCAGGAGGGTCACACAAGAGAGAGAGATAGGACTAGGTTACATGCACCCTTCATAGTCCATTCCTCCATCATTGTCATCCTTTTCTAGGCCTCAGTCTCATTTGTTATGAAAATTTCACATCATATAGGAAACTCTATGTATTCTATAGGAGGATCCTGTAGAAATTACAGAAAGGCCAAAACCAAGTTAAAAAAAAAACCTGAGGGTTGGAAATTTATCTAGAAGGCCTATGAGCCTCCCTACCACCATCCATCTGCCTAACTCTCCATTCCACCACTGTGCACTCACACTTCCACTCATTTTTCCCTTTCCCTGCACAGACAAAATACAAAAATTCTGTTTTTTTCATTTTGAAAACACAAAAAAAAGATGATAAGTAAAGTAGCAGCATTCTTCTTGCTTATTCTTACCTAATACCTTCTAGTTGCTATGTCTTTCATTTAGAGCCTTTGTCAGCTATCTTTTTAAGCCTGCTCAAGCATCGGCCTGAATTTCATAAGAAGCAGCGATAGGAAATCTCGTAGGATTCCTGTAGCAGTTGATCCCTTTGAAAAGAAAACTCCAGAGACAGGGTCAGTGCAGCAGGATGTATGGAGAATGAACTATGGGAATGGTCACGATCAAGTGGAATTGGTGGCCATCTAACTGGACACCCTTGTTTAGTTCACACACCTTCATGGAATTCAGTTGAGCCACGTCCAATTCAAACTACCAATCAAATACGTAGTTAGCACGAGTGGCATGTCAACTCGAGGGGAAAACATTTGGAACCGGTAGTGGTGGCGGCATATAACAGGAGTAAGGGAGGTGATGGTGGTCAGGCGGCATGAAGAACCATAATTACACTGGCGTAGGACCAACGGTCTGGATGGGGATAATGTACCCATCCGGCCACCTCATCTCCTCACCGTAGATTACGCCAACGGTTAAGTACAGTGCAGTCTAAGCCGCCACCACCCTTTGGTTCATTTTCATGTTACAAAGCTCTCGACTGCAGTACTCATCTACCACCTTCAGTGCAACAAACTAGTATTTTTTGCCATTTTTTCAAAACCCTCCCACCTATCGCGTTCTACAAGAACAGTACTACATTTTACACGAGTAAGAACACCTTCTATAGGAAGATTTCTACAAGAAAAACAGAGAGCATCTCTATAGCTGAAAAATTTAGAATTTTTGTCAAATTCGAGCAGGGAATGAGGTAGGTTCAAAAACTTGCTCTGCATACAATCTGTTTAGATAAGGTGGTGGCTTAAAACTAGAGTAGCGGGTGAAGAAAAATGAGGAAAGAGAAATTCAAAAGTTTGTTGTGTCTTTTTTGAAGTTCTACACAATCTCTCCATTCCCTTCTTTGTGTTCAAAATTTACCTTTCTCTTCCTCACATTCTCCTGAAAAAGGGGATAGAAATCAAACCTCGGGAGGAAACGAAAATTGTAACTCTATTTACTCTGTGAAAAACCATTGTTTTATATAGTCCCTATTCTATCAACGAATTGATTTCTTCCAAGAACTAAGAAGAAAATTTAGGTTGAGAATAGTTTGAAGAAAGGGAGAATTGCAAACTGGTGTTGAGAAGAAGGAGCACACCAGAAATTCATCCTACAATTTAGAAAAAAATAAAACTCATCTATCCCTCTCTTTCTGATTTTGGAAATTGTTGTTTGCCATCCTCACCTAAGCACTTCAGAAACCACTAAACACCATGCCAGGAGGTTTTATGGGAAAGGAGCCTTTGAACTCCAACCAATTGCATGAGCACCCTGAGGTGGTGGCCCTCTTCACCAGGGAAAATTGCATGATTTTCTTTGAAAGAATTCATGGATATGATGATGAGGTGACTGAAGAATTTTTTATGTCCTTAAGACCCATTCGAAAACACATGCTACAGTCAGTTTCAGGGGTCTAACCCTAGAGATTACACCTGATTTTATCAGTCGAATCACAGGTCTTCCACTTGGGCTCCCTTCGATCAAGGAGGAAAAAACATTGGGACAAGTTGCCAAGAAGACATTTCTTCAACCTAAGGAGCATCCTATAGAGGATAAAAATGGGGTCAGAAGGACAAGCTTACCTCCTCCATGGAGTGAAGTCAGCTACCAAATAATGAAATATATCACTTGTGAAGGAAGGTTCAGCATACTTTATGGTTATCACTTTAGGTTATTGCATGAATTGAGATATGGGATGGACTTACCTCCAGTTAGGAAACTCACCCTCCAATATTTTCTCCTCTAGTCTTTGATAGAATGTGGCACCAAGCTGAATGCAAGGGTCCCAGACCAGCTGGCCCACCACGGTCTCATTAAATTATTGGTGGAAGATGCCCTACACACATACACCATCCCAATAGCTTGGGAGATTTTTAGGAATATGTCCAGAGAAGATGACATCAAAACTTTGACTGAAGACATCAACCCATCTGGCAGTGAGGAGGAGGAAGAGAAAGAGGAAATTGAGAAAGAAATGCATGAGGAGACACAAAATATTCAAATAGAGGAGGAACAGGAAACAGAGGAGAAGTAGAAGGAAGAGAAACTTAACAAACCCACTGTAATACCTAAGGCAGAAAAGAAAACAACCTCAAAGACAGAGAAGAGGAAAAGAACAAAAGTTGAGAAGAAAAAGCCCAAGAAAGCCCAGAAAAATACTGCCACAAGAGAGGTAGGGACCCAGCAAGGAAAAGAGAAGACATTACTAGAGATAGCAGAGACAGAAGAAAAAATAGCAAACATAGAAAAGACTGCAGAAGATGAAGGGGAAGAACAGCATAAAGAACATCCCTTTAAACAATTAGCAAAAGAAGCAGCAGTTGTGCTTGCTACATTGAGCACTCCAACAATACAAAAGGGAAAAGAAAAAGAGGAACATCCATGTATTTCAAAGCTAGAAGGAGCACCAGGATTAAGGTGGGCAAGCCCCAGCCACCATCAAAAGAACCTATAATAATTGAGGATGCACCTACTAAGAAAAGGAGGAATCCCCCTCCAAAGTCTCTATCAACTATGAGAGAGAGAGTCCCAAAACTTCCACCTAGAAGGAAAGAATCAAACTAATGGACTCCAAAGTAGTTCTACTGGAAGCTCAAACCTCTCTACGAAAAACATTGGCTAAACTAAAAGAGACTACAAAATTAGAAGAGAAGGCAGCGGAACAGTCACAAGAGGAAAGCAGGGCCAAAGAGATACCTAATCCAAGCCCTCAACCTAATTTAGGCTCCTATTACAATCTTCTAGAAGGTGGGAAGATCATCCCACAAAAATTCACCGTACCTCTTTTCTTTGAATTAGAACAAGAAAGGGTGAGAACCCACACTCGAATGAAAATTGGTAAATCTAAAGGAGTTGAAGATATAGGACACATGGAACAATAGTTGAAAGAATTAAGAAGGGAGTTGGGCATGGTAAGGCACCTAGAGAGCATCAAAAGAACCCAACTACAGGAGGAAAATGAATTGCTAAAAAAGCAATTACAGCAATAGAAAACTCAAGGGGGACAAAAGTTGCCAATCTTGGAAGGGAAACAATAGCAAGAAGGTTCCCTAGCAGATGATGAAGTAGCAGAGAAATAGTATCAAGAGGAAGAGCCACAAATTGATGTTAAAATGATGATAAAACAGTAGCAAGAAAGAGAATCTTAGGCAGCAGCTGAAGTGTTGATGTTGAAATAACAGTTGCAGGAAAGGGAAGCCTAGATGGCCTGCATGGCCAGTTGGGCAATGGAGGCCTTGCAATCCAAGAAACCAGCTAGATCCTATGCACTATATCTCAAATAGTAATGGCTACAGTTCCAGATTAAAACATTGGCCCAAAGGGGCACAATCCCATTCCAAAATTATGGTCAGTTTATGCATCTATGTGCTACTAGTTTAGCTGAGGATAAAGCCAAATTAGAAGAATTTTACTTACACAATATGGCACTCCCTGATATGAATTTTTGGGATCTAAATGTTGCATTGGGAAACCTACAGCTCAAGGCTATGGCTTCTTGGATGAGCCATGAGGAAAAGAGAGCAGTGGAAATTCAAAAATTCATGGAAAAAGAGCTAAGTGAGCCCCTACTGATAAGGGCCAAACCAGAAGACCCCTCAACTCTCATATATGCTCATCAACAGCTTGCAAGCAATCCTCAAGATCTCCCTAATTATGTTGAAAGGCAAGCACACTCTATCACTCATTTTGAAGATATGGAAAGATTATTTTGCGATGATTGCCTTCATGCTTGCATGAGAAGGTGGAATACATTTTCATATAACTTAAAGATCAGGGAGTATCACTCCCCAACTAGAATTAGGGAGGCTTTGGTGAGGGTGCCCCTATACAAACAATCAGTGCAAAACTTGAAAGCCAACTGGATTGGCCTTAAGTTCAGTCCTCCACTACTCTTCGGACTATTGGAAGGGGTTAAGGAAGAAGAAGAACAGAAGCAATGGGAGGAAGTGGACAAAAAGGTAGGTTTTCATGACAGGGAAGAGGACATCACCTCAGAGGCTTGGGATGTCAGGGAAGTTTTTAAAGCTATCAAGGATGAAGAACTAGATTAGTTGCTCAGAGGATGAGCAACCCATTCAACAGGGGGTGATGATGAGCCCCAGAAATGGGTAACTATATGGGCTCATTTTGCCTATTATTTCCATTTAATCCACCATTCTCCATAGTTTTGTGCATATTTTTTAATATATTTATGTCAATTGAGTGAATGGGGATAGTCACTTTGCCACATAGTCTAATGAGTGTTTATTGCAGATTTTTGGACAAGGGCCAGGCATTTATGAGCAGATTAGCAACCAAACTCAAGGAAACAGGGCTGAGGACTTATAGGAGTGGTGTCTCCTACGTTAATGACTCCTTCCTTGAGTTCTCCACCAGCAGCTCGGAGTTCAAAGGCCCACAATGATAATCCAAAGGGGCAGCTGAGAAAGTCTAGTAGAAGCTGTTGTTATCCTCAATTTAGGTAGTCGAGTTCCTTAAGTTTAGGAGGACTGTTGGGAGTCCCCACTTGTATAAATAAGAAGGCTTCAGGCCTTAGTAGGTTAGCCATTTCATAGTCTGTTTTCGCACTTCTGTGCAATCTTGTACTCAGCTCATTTTCGAGCTCTTTTGCAGACAGTTTTGTGATGTAACTATTATTTTTTGATCAATGAAGATGAATCCAGCTTTGAACTAGCATTGATCTTTTCTAGAGGCCTGAAGCTCTTGGGTTAGGGCCCAACCCCAGCTGCCTTGCACCTCCTTTTTTTATTTATATGTTTTTTTCTTGCATTCATAAGCTGATTTCTATTGTTTAGGTTAAATCTTGCTTTTGTAAAATAGGTTTCTTTTGATGGTTAAATTAGTTGTTCTTGCTTCAAGTTGCTTAAATAGTTTGTTGTGGTAACAGAGAAAGTTCCAAAAATGCTACCAGTAGGTATTGATCCCCTTTCTACCTCCTTGGGACCATGAATTGAGCACAAGGCACTACTGCTGCCACCAAAAACACAGTTTTTTTACCTTTCATGCAATCGCTAGTGTGGTGTTTTGAGTTAGAGAAGCTTATATTTGCTTGGATTCACATGCTTAGACCATTTCATATTCATTTCCCATGGCTTTCTCACATAATGTGCTGTTCATAAATTTTTGTTCATCAATACTCTGTTTTTAGGTCATATTTTAGGTCAATTTAGACAAACTTTGTTTTTCGGTTCTTGCTTGGGTCAATTTTAAGAAGTAGGTGTGCAACTCACTTGAAAAACGTTCCAGCTTGTCATCCCTTCATAGCGCAACCTATACCTCCTCATCTTTCACAGATTCCTTCACTCGTTCACCACATTTCGCCAAACTGTCCTAATTTATGCATTTTCACAAAATCGATTTCTTACCCTTTGAACAAATCCAACCATCTCTTTCATTCCTGATCTTCATCAATAGAGTCCTAGACCCTTCAACACCTTCATCAACCTTCATTTCTCTTTTCCCACCATTTTTCCACCTTCAAACCTCCAAAAACCACTTTCGGCCTCCTCTTGTAGAACTTCCTGTAGATCCCCTACAACCTCCTGTAGAAGTTCATGCGAGCAATTTTTCGAAGTTTGATCACAATGGAAGTCTCCAGAAGGGTACGAGGGACTTCTTAAGACCCTTCCACACCTTCATTACCATCTGTAAAAGCTAACTCCATCTTCCTTTGCCACCAAACCTCTGCACGATCATAATCAGTCAAACCATAAGCATAATAATCCCTCATAAAAATACCCAAAAGTACAAAAAGATGATTTATTTCCCTCTCTCTTCAGAAGTAACTTGAATAAATGCAATATACCTTTTCAGAAGTTAATGGCACCCATTTTAGTAGTTTCTACCTCTTTTCATGCAAAATTAGGGTTTGCTAGGGTTTGTCTTTTATTATAGTTTTCCTTCTCTTTCTGCAAGTAGAATAACCCCTATTGAATTAGCTCTCTCCCATCATAGTAAAAGCTTCTTCTGGGAACTCATAGAAATTGTCTTAAGCTCCTAGCAAACTTGTGCTAGTTGATCAAGTGATAACTTGTAGTAAGAGCTAGTACCTGTGCATATAGCACCGCCATTTTCAAGCTTGTTACGAACTACCGGGTTGATAAAAGTAAAAAAGGTAGCCCTAGGAGTTGCAGCATTATTGCTGCAATATTGGAGCTTACCAGTAGGATTAAAATTGGTTTTATTATACTTTGGGGCATGCCTGCACAAGTGCATTCACATGTCTTCACCATTGCGCTTACCTACCTACACCATGCATTGGTTTCCTACACTAGTTGCAGTGGCTTCCTGCACTATGCTGAACTCAAACCTAGTCTTACGCTTTGTTCATGAAGTAAATGGTATTTTGTTAGCAGCATGAAAACTCTTACACTAATGTCATCGTGTTTGAAGTTGTGCCTGTATTTGAACCCTCCATTCATGGGGATTGAATTATATCAACGGTTGACTTGTATAAGGATTTGGTTCCTTGGATTGCTATTGAAATGTTCCTGTAAAATATGTAAGCACTTGGAATTAATTGTACACCACACATCAGAAAGCAGCAACTGCAATGGCTAAGAAGGTAATGTCATTTATGGTGGTGTTGTAATTATCATCCATAGCTTCAACTATGGCTGATAAATAGCCATATGTGGTGTACTTAGGAGGAGAACACGATGAAAATGTGGACTGCCAACTAGTATCCAAATCTCATCATGAACTTCTAGCATCAGTTCGAGGAAGTAATGAGGCTACCAAAGAAAACATCTTGTACTCATACAGTAGAAACATAAATAGTTTTACTGCTACTCTTGATGAATAGCACACTCTTACTCTCTCAAATATAACATGGGTATTGTTTGTATTTGCCCGCCAAACAAGTTATTACTTCAATCAGACGCAAATGATGGGCATGGTCAAAAGCATTTGAGTGTCCCAGCCATTGGAGAAGGCATAGTGAAGGACTTAAAGAGCTCAAACAGCACAACGCTAAAAGCTCCAAATCCTTCATCCCATTCTTGTATTCAAACAAATAGCAAAGAGGTTTTCCATTTTGCAGTAAACCATGTTCCACAAGTAGCAATGGAAGAAGTTGAGGGAGGTTCACATTTGGACTAGTTGTTGCTTCCTCAAGGAAACCAGAGGATTATTAGTGTTGTAAATGATTCACTGCATATTCAACCTGATAGCGTAATAACAAATTTAGCTGATTATGGTAACAACAGTGCTACATCTATTCCTCTGGCACTTGTTGAGATATGCACTGAATCTCTGATGCGAACGGGAGAGAAGCTCATGCAAGGAGGAAATTGACTACGCCAAATCACACCGCTCCAGGAAAAGAGGAACGATTCACCAAAATCATTCCCTATTTTGACATTCAGTTGAAAACCAACTTTATTCATGGAAAATTGTTGAGATTTGCTTCATCTATTCTATCAGCTAATTAAAAGTCCAAATTGTAATTTAATGCTATATAAGAGATTGTTGGGAGAAAGAACAATTAGTCAATCAATTAGTTAATTAATTAGACAATGATCTAGCCAGGAATAGTGCACAGGAGAGGAAGGCTCATAAGGGAAGAGGATCTCAAGAGACAAATTCACACAATGGGGACTGTTTCTTCTTAATGAGGGAGGAATGATCCAAATGGAAAGTAGCATCCACCCATGGTATTCATCCACCCATGGTATTTATCCACCTATGGTATTGTAAGTGACATCTACCCATGGTATTCATTCACCCACTGTATTTATCCACCCATGGAATTTACCTATGGTATTGTAACTAAAAAAGGATATAAGTAACAAGTCACATTTTGTAAAAGGATAGGTTGTTAACCACAATGTAGCTTTTACAATTATTCTCTATTTTAATAAAAATATTCTTTGTGGTTTTGTTTACCTTGTGTTCTCCTATTTTTTTCTAGAATTTCAATTTTCCAGATCCTGGGGGCCTCCCCACAAGATCTAGGTTAGCAAGACATTACAACATCTCTTCCATACTATGATGGATAATGCCTCTCAACACAAGATAATTATTTAAATACATTCTAAAATTATATGATCATGATAAATATTTTATCATTTTAACAAAATCACATTTAACCATACCATCTTATATAAAAATCCAAGGAAACTTTTAGGGGCTAATATTCACAGGTGGGCGATTTTTCCAAAAAAAGATTCACCAATTTTCATTTTTTCTAAAAATTATTTACCCAAGTTTTATTAGAAAATTATTTAACCAAAAAAATCACCAGAATTTTAGAGAGAATATATCTAAAACCATTAGGATTTTGAGCCTTTTTACAAGGATATTAAAAAAATAAATAAATAAAAATAAAAAATTATGATTTTCATATTAGGGACTAGTGAGATTTGCCAAGGTTTTTAAACTTCAAGATAAATTTCCACCCTTAAAATTCCCCATAGAAAAATCCAGCCAAGCATACAATTAGTTTTGATGCAATGACCATGTTATTAGGAATTTAATGTATTGCAATCTATAAAGATGAAGCCTTATGTAAGATTCATGGTTTCTCCTCATAGCTTGCAACAATGTTGAATTACTAACCTATGATTTGTATATGATTGTTTCTCCTCATAAA
This sequence comes from Pinus taeda, assembly GCA_000404065.3. Classification (NCBI taxonomy): domain Eukaryota; kingdom Viridiplantae; phylum Streptophyta; class Pinopsida; order Pinales; family Pinaceae; genus Pinus; species Pinus taeda. The sequence continues at coordinate 116,098 of APFE031561814.1, read as the reverse complement.
TTACAAAATTCATGTAAAAATAAATTCCAAAATTTGTGTAAAAATAAATTCGAAAATTCACACATAATTTTTTTATTGTATTTATAAATTTGAGATAATCTAATGATGTTTTTCTCCCACCAAAGCTGTAACAAAAGAAAATACCAAGAACTAAATAGATTGTGATGAATATAGAAATCTCTGTTTTGTTTTATTTTACATAAGCTTTATACATTTATTTTTTCTAATTAGTTTTTCATTGCCTCAAAAAATCAAAATATTAGTACATAAATCATATATTCATGGTTGAATTGAACTAGTCATAGGTGATATTAATTTTCCAACTAGGAAACCAAATATATTAATCACTACCTATTATAAAACTTGAGAAAAAAATTAACAAGTTTTGGTGACAAACAATCCTATCTAAAACAAATTTATTAAGAAGACTATTATAGTAGTACATAGTAAAAAACATTATTCATATGATGTCATTAGGGAAAGATTTTCAGAACTAGGTTCCGGTAGGCCTATCTGTCTCTCCTCACATTCAAGGTTCTTCTCTAAGTAACGTATGCTAGCATCCAAATGCTCTAATAAAAAAAACATGATACTATTGAGCATGTTTGATATCCTTTAGGGTTGTAATGATGTTATATTGTTACTCCTATTTTTATTTCAGAACTTGACCTAGATGGTTTTCAATTTCCATTGTAATGTTATCAAATTGAAGCATTACTTCCATCATCCCATTGTATGATCAGGGTGACGAAACCATTAGGAAACCTCTTCAATAATATTATAATCTGATAAGGATTGATGCTCAGCAAAAAGTAAGGATTCCAAACAATGAATTTTTGAACGATATTTGAAGGAGTGGAAAAATTGCATATGGTAATAGTTTACTCTACCTATATCTAGGCATAACGTTTTCCTTGAGGGCCTCAACCACTCCCTCCTCAATGGTTACACATGCATTGTTGAGGCATGATGGTTAAGAGGGGATAGAAATAGAAGCCATATGTTGGGCACCACTCTTTGCAGAAGGAGAAATTAGGGTAGAAACAAAGCATTGACAAACTAGACCATAAGAAGAGGAATTCCCTAAATAGGCTCACCCAACAAAATCTACCAAACCAAATTACAAAAACATAAAAGGATACCAATGAGTTAGGTGAGAGAATCCTCAACTTACTTGAATTTTTATCTAGAAAACATTATGTTGGGTGCAACATAGGGCTTATAGATGTACCAACATTTAATTTGTCAATCTGGAAAGTTTTTGAACTTCATGACGCAGCACTAGAAGTACCAGAGAAATCCATTGGCAACCTACAAAATAAATGCTAGTCTATATTGTGTATTAATCTCATTAATAAATTAAATCCTGCACTAAAGATAATTCAAGAAAACATCAATCCAGGCAATCAAAATCATATGGGAAATACAAGCAATCAATGCGAAAAGAAATTCTAATTACAAGCAAACAGAAGGGTAAACTGAACTAGAAATAAAGCAATGTCAGCATAATAACAAAAAGATTGTAAACGCTGGAAGCAATTCAAAACCATTCTGTGTGCACTAGTTCTACCTGCACTAATTCTGCCTGTACTAATTTCATGTAATCTTAACTTGAAAGCATCAACAACATAACAAGGAAATTTACTGTGTAAATGAACTCATGAAAGAAATTAGACTAATATGAATTTCTCGCCTTCCTTGTCCTGAAAATAAATCATGGAGAATTGTCCAAAAATTAAAGGAAAGTAAATATTATCGCTCGCAATTTGTTCTCATTAATATCAGCACCGCGACATACAAGTAACATATGGTTTTTTGTAAGCATTGTTTAAATGAATATGTGAGTACCTCAAAAACCATAATCACTCACATCGTTTTCATGTTCTGGAATATAAATTAGTTACAGTTTATCAACGCATAAGTGGATCTTGCATATAAGAACTACTGGAGGAATATCCCAAGTGTAAGCACAAATCTCAAGGACATGAATAACTTCTTAATGTGGCAAATCAATGAAGTTTAGAGCTTAAAGGAAAATGTTGCAACACATTAAATGACATTTATTGAAGGCAGAAAGAAACTGTAAATAAATCAAATTCACACAGCAAACAAACAAGAATCAAAATGCTATCTAGCTTAAAAGATCAAAGCAGTGTCGAGTTGGTCTGGTGGCCAACCCAACCATCTCACACCCTCTTTGAGTGCCTGGTTCACATAGAAATCGAAGTCATTAGATGAAATAGATAATTAAACAAAACATGCTAGGAAATTGCTTCAATTGATTACTAAAAACAATGCTTACATTATGCAGACATTACTCAACTCTAGCAAGACCAGATGAGCGATCCAGCTGATGAATTGCATGAGGCTACATTGGGATAGCTCGAAGCCTTTGTTGAATATTAAGAGCCACTGAAGAGAAGGGTTTTGTATGCTTAACCCATAAATGTGATGAATGAATATCTAAGGATAGAGATACCTTGTAATGTGTGTAAACAACTGCGATACTAATAGTGTGGCCTAGAAAATGGACTTTGATGAAGTGTGGGGTTATGGATGACCCATAACCATGACAAACGAAGATCTGAAGAAAGAGATACCATGTAATTCTTGTGACCAACTGTGATACTAATATTGTGCGTCCTAGAAAACTGACTTCGATGAAAATGTTTTCATGTGGTTGACCCATAACCTTGGGTTTGTGGGTGACCCATAACCATGATGCTTGTCAGTCTTCTTGATAAAAATATGGTAACTTGTCTAGTAGATTCTCCTATCCAATGAAATGTTGTAAAGGTTTCTTTCACATTATTTTTTTCAGACCTCTTGCTGCAACTTTGCTAATAACGTTTGCGACATGTGATGAAATCAAATTTCGTCAAAGACCCATTTGAGGTATTGAAGAGATATTTCCATTGACATAATATATTTGAACTTTGATGACATATAGAGTGAGAAAATTATTCCTAAAACTCACGGTATGCACAACCGCACAATGTTCTAGACATGCGTAACTTGAATTCCTCATATCTTTCATATGGAAAACAAAATAAAATTATGTAGAAAACCTATTTGAGCTAACAAAAAATCCTTTAAAATGAGATATTTTTGACCTTCTAAATTTCTTTGTGGAGAACATGGCACTTGTATGAAGTTTTTTAATATTGTTTGTTTTTGTTTCATCCATCATCGTATTTCTATGGTGGCTATATCACCATGGGAAAGTTGGGAAATGCTTGAAATGAGGTCATACAAGATTTGATTTGCTGCATACAATTTTTTTAAGCAATGTAATGGTTAAGTAAATCTACAATAACAATTAATTTGAGAATACCAAGTGTAGATGGTCACAAAGGATGCCAAGGGTTTATAAAGTGGCACGTGTTTTCATAGAGATCATAGATCTTCCATTTTGCACACCAATGGATGTGATAAATCCATCTAAAAATTATCCTAAAATGGCGAATGAATATCTGAGGGTGGAAAACCTTGTAATTCTTGTGGGTGACACTTACAATGTATGGCCAAGCAAATAGACTCCAAAAGTTCTAAAGGAGGATGGATATTGCTGCAAAATTTTGAAACTGAAATATGCTTCAAACCCTTGTTCCCATGGATTTGTAGTTTTCTATGATACCATTGATCCACACCTTGGGGAGAGACCCCCAATATTTGAAAAATTGAAATGCCAAAAAAAAACCAGGAAAAAAAAAAAAAAAAAAGAACACACAATGAAAAAACCACAAAGATTTTTTTTATTAAAATAGGGAATAATTGTAAAATATACATTGTGTTGGAAAATGTATCATTTTACAAAATGTGACTTGTTACTTATAGCCTTTTTAGTTACAATACCATAGGTAAGTTCCATGGGTGGGTAAATTCCATGGGTGAATGAATACCATGGGTAGATTCCACTTATAATACCATGGGTGGATGAATACCATCGGTGGATAAACACCATGGCTAAATGAATACCATGTGTAGATGCCACTTACAATACCATAGGTGGATAAATACCATGGGTGGATGCCACTTTCCATTTAGATTGTTGGAGAATTGGCATTTTTTGTCTGGCTAGTAGCAGTAAGTGTGTTGGCATTGATGTCAACAGTCATGCTGGGAGATCATGGTAGGTAGTTGGCATTACTTTAAAGTTAGAAATTGTGTTGGCATTTATGTCAACTAGATTAGTATGGATGTATTTGCTATCATGATGTTAGGAAAAACAAAATTGATTTCCACTAGGCTAGATATGATGGTAGTAGATGCTATAATTGATGTGCTTGGTATATCAATGTCAGGGGGGCTCCAAGATTCTAGGCATGGGAAGAAGAGTAAAGGTGCAAAGAATGGAAGAGAGTTTGAAAGCATGTTTCAGGTAGCAAATGGGCTTAAGGACTACATCAGACCTTTTCCACTAAAAAGTGCTTTCAAAAAGGATTCCAATGGTATGTGGAAATCCATGAATGGATCTCAGGATAAAAATTTATTGATAGCCAAAGAAAGGATCCTAAAGTCCTTATGAGCAGGTTGAATTTTGAAACTGAGAAGTAGGCTGAATTTCAAAACCTCGGAACTAGGGAAGCAGGCCAAATTTCGAAACCAGGGAATCAGGCTAAATTTTGGAACTTAGGGACCTTGAAGGGTCAAAATATCGAGACATCGAAAGGTAGGAATATTGGGACCTCGAAGGTTTATTTAAAAGAGACCCAATATTGCACAGAACTAGGGAAGAAAATCAAATTCAAAACCTCGAACCTCAAAACTAGGGAAGGTAGGAATATCGGAGCCTAGAAATTTTGAATCTTCAGAATTTTAGTATTTTGTAACTACTTATTAATGATATTTTTTTGAAAGTGTTGAGGGTTACAGGGAGTAGTGATTTACAAAGGAATTCATTTGCAAAACCAAAGAACTAGGGACCCTTTCTCTCTCCTTGGACAAGATACACAACCACAGTTGATTGGCCCTCGGGAGCTGACAGTGGCAAATGGCATCAACATGGCATGATTGCATGGAGGACACATGGAAGTCAGATTCCACATTATTGAGTGGCCTCATGGAGAAAATCATGGTGACACATGTCAGCACTAAGGAGACACCACATGGGGTTGATGACAATAGCATGAGGTCACCCTAGAAGTAAATTTTAGAGGTTGTAGATTTTGTAACTACTCTCTAATTAAAATTTGAGAAAGCTCCAATATAGGAAGCTTCCAATGTTGTTGGCACTTGGTCATGGAGCCCAAAGAACCAAGGGCTTAGAGAAAGAACACAAGTAGAGTAGATACGAATTCGATAGGATATTGAAGGGATTATCACCTAAGTGCTATGGAGATGCCATGTGGGAAGTATATTTCAGAGGTCGGAGTTTTTGCAACTCCTCTATAATTGCAATTTGAAGAAATTCGTGATAATGGGAGCTTCCAATTTTGTTGGAATTTGGTCATGGACCCCAAAGAACCAAGGGTGTATAGAAAGAAACTGTTATGGAGAAGCCACATTCGAAGTATATTTCGGAGGTGAGAGTTTTCATAACTCCTATATAATTGTAATTTAAAGAAAGTTTCGATACAGGGATCTCCCAATATTATTGGCATTTGGTCATGGAGACTAAAGAACCAAGGCCATAGAGAAAGAAAATAAGGAGAGAGGCTCCTAGCATGATCCTGAAGGGAATAGGACCTAAGTGCTATGTCACTAGTCACAATACCTAGTCCTATTGTGGAAAAAAAATAAGAGGTGAAGAAAAAGGGCTAAAGGCCAATATCAAAATCTCCCAATCTCGTAATATCACCTTAATAAAGTTATGAAATGTGAGTTTCTGAGATTGCAACAAAAAGGTGTATGAAGGATGAATGAGTCGACAGCTAAGAGTAGCTGCACGTAGAAGAGTTGGTCAATGGAATAAATAGTGATTTTCAATATCATTAAGTCAAGGGCGACGAGGACCATGATCTTCAGAGAAGAGTGTTGGGCTCGTATTGAGTCGAAATAAGCTACCTTTTATCTCCCTTACACATTTCATTGAATTAAATTAAGAGAAAAGCCTCAAGGACAGGAGGCCTAATCACAATTTAGAGAAGCCATGCTGAAGTATATTTCAAGCTCTTCGAGAAATTAATAAGAATGGAAGAACCTCCTGGGAGTACAAATTGATTGATATTTAATTCTCAGCAAGGAAAATCAAAAAGAAACCCATTCTCCAATTTGATTGTACTACAACCACAGTTGGTGAGTGAATGAAGCCCATTATTTGATTTAATGTTGCAGTAGAAGAATTAAGCAATGAGACACAACAAAAAGATGGTGAAAACATGTAGAGGTACACTCTGATAGTGTGAATGGAAGAGTGATGGTTGACAGAGACAACATCAATTACTATGTTTTAGTGAAACAAAACCCAGGATTGCAGTTGAGCGCCTAGGGTAAAAAAACATTATTTCTAGTGAGTTGCGTAGAGAGAGATATGCATGAGTTTGTTGCTAAGGAGAGGCTAAGTGAGCCTATGATGCAAAGAAGAGGCTGAGAATGCCTATGTATAGGAAAGAGGTTGAAAGTTCTAGAGTAGAAGAAGAAGTCTAAGTGCTTATGTTGTAGAGAAAATGGGTTGAGTGAACCTGTGTTACTGTGAGAGGCTGAGAGAGCCTATGGAATAGAAGGGGCTGAGTGCTTAATGTATGTTATTGAGATTAGAGGGCCAATAATAGTATGATGTTATGTTGTGGATAGAATGTTGAGGGAGTTGTGATAAGTGACTATTGTTGAGCAAAACAATGGACTACTCTAGAGTGAGCAGAGGATAGAGAATGTTACATGGGCCAAGGGATAAGGGGAACAAAGATGATATCAGGTAGAGTAGCTTCCATCTATAGGGAACATTAGTTCCTTATGGAGTGTGGGTTGGAGCCTACATAAAGGAATTTGGTTCTTTCATCTCTAATGGGTGTTTGTGAAGACTTGGGAGTTGGTGCCTCCTATAAGTTGGTGCTTGCATAAATCCAAGGAGCTACAAGTTGGTGTTTGTAGTGGGTACTTCAGATGGTGCTTCTGGTAGGCTGATCAGGTGTTTGGAAAATGAGTAAGTTAGTGTTTCTTGCTAGTGGGTGGTAGTAAACAATCAAAGGGATTTGGTTCTTCCTTTGAGTGGTGGATCAAAAACAAATTAATGTAATAGAGTAGGTGCTCTCATTTTTACATCAATAAAAACAAAAATCTTTTGTGGTTTTTTCCCATATGGGTTTCCATATTAAACCTTCATGTCTCATTTGTTTGTTTCTCATGATGTGTATTCTTGTATTGGTTGACATGGTTGTTGTTGTGGTTTGTTAATGGTTTCCCTCATATAATGGATTCTAGGTTTGCATGAGTAAAGATAAATTGGCATAAAATTTTAAATTTTCCCCCACCCTCCCCCCTGCCCAGTATTAACATTGTTTCTAAAAATTGGTATTAGAGTCAAGTTCCTTTAGGAACAACTTAAACACTCGAAGGTAGATCAAAGGGAAACAATGGCTAATCAAGGTTGGCTAACATCAGAAAGATTTTCATTTTTAAATGGATTAGAGTACGTACTTGTCTAGTCAATTTAGTGTCCTAAATTACTCTACATAAATTATCAATCCGGGTATTGTAAACTAATGAAGTGTGGTGCACCATATGTGCTTAGTTAACCTTTTTTCTTACTTCGTTGTTTTATAGTTTATGTTGTTTTTGAGGGTTTTGTTTCTTATGTTAGAATATAGTTTCTAAGAAAATAGAAAATGAAACAAATCAAAACCTTTAACAGTTAGATTAATCTAAGCTGGCAAAATATCTAAGAAAAGAAAGAAAGAAAAACAAATCAAGTCCCATTCATAACTTCACATATCACCAATTTCGTTCTTAAGGAACTAAAAAGACTCAATGAGACATGAACTTATGTAATGAATATCCTACTAAGCAAAAAGCAAGAACATGTAAAGAAAAACTAATCTATTGTGTTCTCTATGCTCCAATTCACCAATCAGAAAATAGAAAGACTACTTTCTTGGAATACTTTGTCAAGCATAAATTACACAGTTAGATAAATCTACAATCAACCGAAAGCAAGAACATGTAAAGAAAAACTAATCTATTGTGTTCCCTATGCTCCAATTCACCAATTGGAAAATAGGAAGACTACTTTCTTGGAATATTTTTCAAGCATAAATTACACAGTTAGATAAATCTACAATCAACCGAAAGCAAGAACATGTGAAGAAAAACTAATCTACTCTATTCTATATGTTCCAATTTACCAATCGGAAAATAGGAAGACTACTTTCTTGGAATATTTTGTCAAGCATAAAGTACATAGTTAGATAAATCTACAATCAATCGAAATCAAAAACATGTAAAGAAAAACTAATCTACTGTGTTCTCTATGCTCCAATTCACCAATTGGAAAATAGGAAGATTACTTTCTTGGAACATTTTGTCAAGTGTAAATTACATAGTTAAATAAATCTACAATCAACCGAAATCAAGAACATGTAGAGAAAAACTAATATACTGTGTTCTCTATGCTCCAATTCACCAATCGGAAAATACAAATACTACTTTCTTGGAATATTTTGTCAAGCATAAATTACACAGTTAGATAAATCTACAATCAACCGGTTGAACACACTTGCATGAATTAAAATTACATTAATGGAAAATCTAAACTATCAATCTTGAAAGCAATAAAATGACATACTTAAAATGAAATCAAAGCAAAACTGCAAAATAAAATCTACTCTACCTTACATTCTAATATGCTCCATGACATCTACTTTACATTTCTTTCCATGTTGAGAACATCAAAGCTTTATTCAAATTCTTCAAAATTACAAAGTACAAAAAAGCTCTCCAAAGCTTTTCAAATCCATCAAGGAAGAACTACAAACTCCAAGCTAAAGAGCTACCAGAAAGCTACAAACTTAAGAACTAAAAAGCTAAGCTCCCAAATGAAGGAGAGATATCTCATATTTATACAAAGAGATGAGAATTCATCTCATTAATGAGAGTACATGAATCTCTCTCTATACCTGTAGAGTCCTAATCAAGATAGGAACTGATAAAACACATGTCGTCTTAGAGTTTCAATACAATTAGGAGATGTGGCACTTATCCTCATGATCCCATGATTCTTTCCACTCAAATTCGTATTTGGCCTTAGAGTGCCACATAAAGGTCTTCTAGAAGCCTCCTTTTGACCTACACATGTCAACAGTCTCAACCCACTTGTTAAGTATAAGCATATGCACATTATTTTCTAATTTTTAACCACAAATTCACTTAAAAAGACTAAGAATTAATAAAGTTTGGAAAAACATAAATTTGGCCCAATGGTAATGAAAGTGAGATGAATGTAGTAACATGGTAGTGAAATGGAGGTGATATAATGGACATAATAGTGAAAGTGTAATGGAAATGAATGACAATTTCAAGACCCAACATACCCCCCAACTAAAGCTATTGCATGTCCTCATGCAATATATATTACATTAATTTTTTTGACCCTTGAGCTTTTGCTTAACTTTGCATGATATCATTTGATAACTTCATACTTTCACAAAGTGTTTTTCTTGAATTGCAACATGGTTGGTTCTTGTGTAACAACCATATTTTGTTGTTGCATTCTATTTTGATCTTTGAACTATGCATAATGATATTTTGATTATTGTTGCAAAGTATATCTTTATTGGATTGCATGATGGTTGGTTCTTGTGT
>APFE031561814.1:86479-106080 GCA_000404065.3 Pinus taeda | reverse complement strand
CCCCCCCCCCCAAATGATGGTATTGGCAATTTTAGGAAATGAGGAAGAGAAATGTTTTTCCAAAAATTATCATTCTAGCTTTTTATGGAATTCTATGGTCAAAAGTTAGAAAATGACATACCTTAACTTACCCTTTGAAATGGGTGAGTTGTATGTGTGGTGGCTTAAAAAATTCTGATCATAATCTTCTTCAAGTGGCTGAACAAAAAGAGTCATGGATAAAGATTCAAAATGGTTGTTTATTGCTTCTATTAAAACTTGTCGAACCTACTCCAAAATGCTGAAAATAATAGTCTTCATGTCTTCAAAATTCGTTAGCACAATTCCTACTATGTGAAAAGATGTTCTGATGTCGAACAGAGTAGGAACCTGTTGACTTAGTGGCCATTAATGGATGCCATTAGTCAACATGAGAACTCTTACCATTGATGACAATGAGAGTCAATATGCCCAAACACATCTTGCTAGGTATGAATAATTTTTCCAATGTCAAGTCACCTAGAAGATCTGATGAAAAAGGGATATTAATGTCTTCCCATTGTTTGTCATCATGAGGACTTGCCATTAAGGCATGCAAGCCTCAAGGTGTCAACAAGGAACTTAGACTCAAAGGACTATGGACTCAATAATTTGCATTGAAGCAGGGCGTATTTCCAAAATGAAAATGACAGGAAAGGGAAGATGAAAATGGAAGATGGAAATGGAGAGCAGAAATGGCAATGGGAAATAAGCATGTGAATGAACCTCTTGCTTTTATTTGTGGGTTATGAATGGACAAAAAGAGATGGAAAGTGTATGTGAATGTAAATGGAAAATATGAAGTGAAATGAGCTGAATGGTTAATTATGAGGTATGGATGTGATGGAGACAATAGTATTTGAAAGTTTTTCAAGTGTTTGGATCTGATTTTACATCAACATATTTCCTCTTTGTTGTTAATCATCCTCTTATGAAATAAATTGGTCTCTTAAAGAGACACCATTCTCTTGTAGTCATTTGTCTTATACAATGGAATGTAAGATTATAAAAGGAGAGAGGTGATCAACCTCTTTAGTTATGATATTTACACACAAAACTAAGAATTTGTATTAATGAAACAAGTTCTCAAAGGAAAAATCAAAAGAATTTATACCTGCTTTGGAATTAGTGCATAAAGTTGAATGATGCTTCTTTTCAACAATTTATTTCATTATTTACTGTTTCAAACTCTAATGATGGATTTCTTATTGTGTAGATCTTGTTAAGATATTTCTAATGACACCTGAATCATCAAAATTTGATTTCGTATGAGAAAGTTAGGCCGATTTGAACAATGAGATTTTTCAGCTGCGAAATGGCTTTAGTTGCGGAATGACTTTAGCTGCAGAATGTGTGCAATATCTGTAGCTAAAAATTTTGAATAAAAATTTAGCCATTCATCTTTCATCATTAGTCCAAAATTAATTAATACCTTCATAAAAGTGAGAAAATAACTTATACATTTCATTGATTCAAAATTGTTTTTTTTTTAACATGCGGCGATTAGTGTGGTGACTTAGTGATAACACACACCTTGATTTCCCTTTGACCGGGGTCTTTTCATTAACTTGGATCAAATGGATAGGACACCATCTATGTACTAATGTTTTCCCAGCTACCCATGTGGCTTGTTTCGTCTTTCGACACTTGTAACATACAAAAGTATGAAAATGGCTGCAGAATTGCTGGTTAGCTACGGAATAGAGCTGCATTTCATAACTAAAAGGCAGTAAACCATCAGTTTTGAAATGCAACATGCTATCCTCCATTCCCGATCACTCTACTAGATCATCCTTGGAACTATATGCCATGTAACCACCTTGAGATTCTTAACAACAACTTTGAATAGTTTTCCACGTTGAATAATTTGCCACGTCTTATTAATCGGCTGTGAAGAGCCGTATACAACTAGTTCACGCAATGGAGTTAAACAGAGTCGTATTCATTTGGGATTGCTGTTAGACAAGTGTTAATGAGTTATAGACTCTATTAAATAGGTGTTAGTGAGCTACAGACATGAGGCATCAAAGGCAAGAAACATGGTGGAATAATTCCTAAATCATAATTCATTGCCGAATTAAATTATGAACACGAATTTAGTCATCTATTGTCGAAAGCGTATAGGTGAGGTCAGGTTGCAGAAGCCTACCTCTTTAGAAGAGCCTGCCCCTCATAGTGGATGAACAACATAAACCAGCAAATCAATGGTCACAGTCTGTTTATTAATTCAAACTCTGTTTTTCTCTCTCAGAGCATGTGAAAATGGTCTTCAAAGAACTACAAAATACTCTCAAACCGCTGTAAATTTCTTAAAATGATTTCTGGGTTATCTAGTTGACCCTATTGCTGAAAAAACCCATATTTTATTTTTCCCAAATTCATCATCATTTGATTGGACCATGCAGTTGAAGTTTGACATTTTTTTATTTTGCATTTTTGTGGATTAATGTTTTTACTGTTTTGAATTGTTGCATTTGGCTTTTTTCTTATTTGATTTGCAATTTGAACATGGGGAATAGCAACTGAAAAATGTTGAAATTTTTCAAGGACACCCAAACAGGTATTTTTCATATGTTCTAGTTTTTTGGCTCCAGCAATTTTCTCAGAGATCTTTCCCATTCAAGCCACTCTCATTCTATTCATTGTTGGAGTTGTACGAAATATTTCTTATTATCCACCGTTAGCAAGCAATTTTGATCAGCCTGTTTTACATAGTGTTGTGGGCCTAGGAGGGTTTAAGCCTGTCTCAACCAAAGATAGGGGAGGGTTGTGTGCTTTGTAATGAACCTCCACTTAATTGATATCATCACAATATACTCCTATATTATGATCCCTAATATTATATGGCTTGCATCTCATTAGAAAGTTATTAATTTCCTTATAAATGTTGGCAGACGTCTCCATATAGGTATGGTCTCAGTTGGGATGTTCCAACTGGATGGAGGGATGGAAGAAATGATTGAGATGAGAAATAGCAGCTATAACAATGTTGATGATACTTCAGCAATGGATGGAATATGGATGAGTGTTGAAGATTTTCACTAACATTGCCCTACTGCTGTTAATTACAAGAGTTAGGTAAACAACTAGAGGAGGCTATTGTAGGTATTATTTTTTTGTATGATTTTGCAGGTTTGCTTCAAGGCCAAAGCTCAGACAAGAATGCAGATTTTATATTGAGGCCACAGTGAAAACTAGGATTGGAGATAGCCATTGGTTGTTTCCTTTCTTTCTTCTCTGAAATTGTGAAATTTTATAAAAATGATTAATGATTTTCAATTTTAGGTAGAAAAGACTTCAAGGTAAATATGCTAAAAACAGGACTTTGATTGAGGTCTTAGGTTGATTTTTTAGCGATCTAAGCTGGGTGACTACTACAGGATCCATGCCGAGATGATTCCGGAGATACCCATGTGGTCGGTTTCTTCATTGGATGCCTGTAACCTGTTAGACCTTGGAATTAGCTGCGGAATTCACAGTTGGCTGCGAAAATATGTTGTATTCTGCAGCTAATTTGCAAAACCTTATTAAAATAAGACACGGTGTTTTAAGGGTCACCACAAACCATAACCAGTCAATCTTGGACAGATGAACCTATCAAAGAAGTTGGATTTTTTTTCCATTTTTTTATTGAATCAAATGAAATGATGAAGTTTATTTTGTCCCCTTTTTCTCTCTCTTTTTTTTTAACATAACAATTCTTTTTCTGATCCTCCAGATCACACAAAGTGTAGGAGGAGAACATATTCAAGAAATTAATAATTTTTCTTAGATGTAAGAAATAAGGTCTCCTAATTACACTTCCTCGGCAACGGCACCAAAATGTCTATTCAATTTAGTGTCCTAAATTGCTCTACATAAATTATCAATCCAGGTATCGTAAACTGATGAAGTGTGGTGCACCATATGTGCTTAGTTAACTTTTTTTCTTACTTTGTTGTTTTATAGTTTATGTTGTTTTTAGGGGTTTTGTTTCTTATGTTAGAATCTAGTTTCTAAAGAAAAGAGAAAATGAAACAAATCAAAACTTTGAACATTTAGATTAATCTAAGCCACAAAATATCTAAGAAAAGATAGAAATAAAAACAAATCAACTCCCATTCATAACTTCACATATCGCCAATTTCGTTCTTAAGGAACTAAAAAGACTCAATGAGACATGAAGTTATGTAATGAGTATCCTACTAAGCAAAAAGCAAGAACATGTAAAGAAAACTAATCTATTGTGTTCTCTATGCTCCAATTCACCAATCAGAAAATAGGAAGACTAGTTTCTTGGAATATTTTGTCAAGCATAAATTACACAGTTAGATAAATCTACAATCAACCAAAAGCAAGAACATGTAAAGAAAAACTAATCTACTGTTTTCTCTATGCTCCAATTCACCAATCGGAAAATATGAAAACTACTTTCTTGGAATATTTTGTCAAGCATAAATTACAGAGTTAGATAAATCTACAATCAACTGAAAGCAAGAACATGTAAAGAAAAACTAATCTGCTTTGTTCTCTATGCTCCAATTCACCAATCGGAAAATAGGAAGACTACTTTCTTGGAATATTTTTTCAAGCATAAATTACACAGTTAGATAAATCTACAATCAATCAAAAGCAAGAACATGTAAAGAAAAACTAATCTATTGTGTTCTCTATTCTCCAATTCACCAATTGGAAAATAGGAAGACTACTTTCTTGGAATATTTTGTCAAGCATAAATTACACAGTTAGATAAATCTACAATCAACCGAAAGCAATAACATGTAAAGAAAAACTAATCTACTGTGTTCTCTATGCTCCAATTCACCAAGCAAAAAATAGGAAGACTACTTTCTTGGAATATTTTGTCAAACATAAATTACACAGTTAGATAAATCTACAATCAACCGGTTGAACACACTTGCATGAATTAAAATTGCATGAATGGAAAATCTAAACTATCAAAATTGAAAGGAATAAAATGACATACTTGAAATGAAATCAAAGTAAGACTACAAACTAAAATCTACTCTACATTACATTCTAATATGCTCCATGACATCTACTTCACATTTCCTTCCATGTTGAGAACATCAAAGATATATTCAAATTATTCAAAATTACAAAGTACAACAAAGCTCCCCAAAGATTTCCAAATCCATCAAGGATGAACTGAAAACTCCAAGCTAAAGAGCTACCAAAAAGCTACAAGCTTAAGAACTAAAAAACTAAGCTCCCAAATGAAGGAGAGAGATCTCCCATTTATACAAAAGGATGAGAAACCATCTCATTAATGAGAGTCCATGAATCTCTCCCTCTACCTCTAGAGTCCTAATCAAAATAGGAACTGATAAGACACATGTCTTCTTAGAGTTTCAATACAATTAGGAGATGTGACACATATCCTCATGATTCCATGATTCTCTCCACTCAAATTCGAATTTGGCCTTAGAGTGCCACATAAACGTCTTCTAGAAGCCTCCTTTTGACCTACCACATGTCAACAATCTCAGCCCACTTGTTAGTTATAAGAATATGCACATTATTTTCTAATTTTTAATCACAAATTCACTTAAGAAGGATAAGAATTAATAAATTTTGGAAAAACATAAATTTCGCCCAATGGTAATGAAAGTGAGATGAATGTAATGACATGGTAGTGAAATGGAGGTGATATAATGGACATAATAGTGAAAATGAAATGGAAATGAATGACAATTTCAAGACCCAACAGTACTCTGGAAGATTAGAATGGAGGAATGTTTAATGGTAATCAATGAAAATTTTTTATTTCCTTTGATATATGGAGAGAGGGATGAATTCAATACATAAGCCAAGGAAACCATCATGAAAGGGTTGTCTAAGCCAGATGTTGATAAAGTGAGGATTTGTGAGACAACAAAGGAAATCCTAGAAATATTGTAATGTCCATATGGAGAATATTGCAATATGGCTCAAGAGAGGGTTGAAAAAACTTATATCTCATGTAGTGACCTAGAACATGTAGTTGATGGTGATCAGAAGAAAAGGAAGAAAAATGGGAAGGCATATAAAAGGAAATATGCTCAATATATTGAAGATATCTCTTCCTGTGAGAAAACTATTGATATTCACACTAAGAATGATGAAGAAGATAACCTAGATGAGAGGCCATGCAACTCAGAAGGTAAGCTATTGCTTTGTGATAAATGTAAAGAAATAGGTCACCCATTATCTATATGCCCATGTGAATCACTTGAGGATAGAGATAGACATGCATCTAGTAGTAATAATGAAGATATACCTACTTTAGTAGCAATAGTGAAAGATGGATCCTCTAAATAATAAGAGGGATCACAAGTGTGCTTATCCATAGGATAAAATAAGAGTACCCCTAGTAGTGATGAAGAAGGGATAACCCTTAGAACTGTGGAAAACTCTACTGACACAAAGATGGTTTCATATATTTGTGGTGGCATATCCATTACCTCTAATAACAAAAGAAAAGGATCTAGATGAAATGATCTATTTGAGGAAGAATTTGATCTCTTGTATATCAGAAGCCAATCTCAAGCAAAAGGAGAAATTGCATGAGTATGATATTGAGAATGAGAAGTTGTGAAAAATAATAGTTGATCTAAATGCTCAACAAGAAGAGGCTAACATATTGAATGGAGGGCTAGCCATTCAGCTAGATGAAAGAGAAGCTCATTGTGAGAGACTACAAGTGGAATTAGTCTCATCAAGACATGACTTACAAAAGTCAAATAAAGATTTTTTTCAATACCAGAAGCTTGAGGAGAGCATGAAGGCTTTGAATGAGATGCTTGTGAAGCAGAGATCCCCTCTCATCAAAGCTAGTTTGGGTTTCAAAGAAAAACCATGCTCAAAGATTCCTAAGATTGAAGGGTCAAATTCCTAGGTAAAGGTAGTTAGAGGTTCCAATAATAAAAAAGGGAATGAATTTTGTTGGGAAGAAATGGAAAGGGAAGATAAGGCAACAACAGAATGGTAAGAAGAAGAAACAAGTAGAGCATCAAAAGAGAACAAAACAACAAAAAGTAAGAATGCAAGGAAGTAATGAAAACTACCATGGAAGGCATGTGAAAAATTAGTAGAGGTCCTTTCCCATTCAAGGACAAAGCTATCAATTAAAAGGTTTCTTCAATGCTCAAAATCCATTTTATGGGTATTATTTTTCTTGCAATAATTTTGGACATAAAGCCATAGACTCTAGATGGAATACAAGAGAAAAAGAAGTGTTGGGTAGTAGTAACCCAAGAATGTGAAAAGTAGCCAGGAGAAGGCATGATTGGAGCAATAGCGGTCATGAAAAGAATGCTAACAGATTTGATAATTTATCTGCCTCATTTTTAATCCATATCGAATGCTACAACTATGGAAACTTTGGGCATGAGGTAGAATGTTGCAGGTATAACATAATAAATCTTGCTTCTCATATGATGCAGCAAAATGAAGCAAGTTGTCCATTGAGGAAGAGAATAAATAGTGGACCAGAGGACTACAAGTTTGTCTTCAATGCTCAGTGTCAAAAGAGAAAGATAAAAATAGGAGGAAGAAATCAGAGGAAAACCAGGAAGAATGATCCTCTTACACATATAGTAATCCCCTCTATAAGGAAAAAAGGAAGAAATAAGACTTGGGTTAAGAAAGAGGAATTGAAGGAGAAGTTTCCTTTAACCGTGTGGAGCCAAGAGAAATCCCAAACATGGGAAAGGAAGAAGCTGAAAAGTAATTCTCCTGCTAGGACTCGACCATTGAAGATTTGGAAGAAGAAGGAAGATGATCTGCTCAGGGGGAGTAGATCCTCTGTTTCTCTTCCATAAAGGAAGAGAATGGCCTCAAGGGAGGTCGAATAAGTCTAATTCAGGAAGCTAGAAAGAATTATAGAAAGGTGCATATGATTGTTAAATGTATAGTTGAGTCCCCATATTGATTACAGTAATGTATTTGTTTATTTAAAATTCATCAGCATTGAAAGAGAGAGGAGAGTGTAGCCAACATGGTTTCGGGGGGAGTACACAACAATATTTTATGTTTTGAAAAGAAGATGAGCAGTAGCAAAAGTGTGGAATGACAAAAGATCTACAGTCAAGTCAGGCCTACAGGATCTATCCTCACACAAATGCAAGGGAGTAGATGCAGGAGATCAAAAAATATTGGCTCAGGGGGAGCTTCTTTATTAAGAAGTAGTAGGAAACAATTGTCAGCCTCAAGAAGAAATATTTCACATGAAATGAAAGGTTTTCATCTTGGGTGAAATACCCTTATTTCATTTAATTTGTGAATTTGATTTCTCCTAGCAGTCTTGTGTTCATGAAACACAATAGGTACAAGCTTAAAATGTCCCTTGACTTTCAATTGGTGGTGTGGGTTTGTATGGAGTAGCCTTTTGTGCAAATGGGCATTTCTTTCTGAAAGGAAGTATTAGATTTTTCATGGTACAATATCCAATTTGTATAGTCATTTTTGGTGCAATTGATATTATTTAATAAGTAGTCCATATTTGGAGTAGCTTGATCTTAGGGGGAGTAGAATTTATTAATGTAGATTTGCAGGAGAAGTGAGCATACAAGATGAAGTAGAAACAATAGTGAACAACAAGCTCAATCCATCACTAACGATTGGTATTTTCAGCAACAACAATATCTTGAGCAATTTTAATTTGTATCAATTTATTTTTAATTGGTATAAAAGATGCATTAACAGAAACAATATTTAGCCAGTAGCCATAAGGTGTCAAAAAAAGGAGGAATTCAAAGTAGAGGAAGTATATGTTTAGGGGAATCATATCATGAATGTCTAGTTTATATAACAACAAGAACTATCAATCCTTGAAGAGAAGTCTATAGAGAAAAATGCACGTCAACAACTAGACCCTTGGTCATTGACAGTTGATGCTTGCATGGGGAAGAAGAAGCATCTTGTAAGTCTTCTGAAATTAATGTCAAAGGGGGAGAGAAGCTTACTGGGGAGAAAGTTGTGATGGCCCAATAAATTGAAATAAATGAATTGGTGGCTCATGCAAGGAAATTCATGTAAGCATCATGAGGATTGGCCATCAATGTGGAGAAGTGAAGAGGTGTTGCCATCAATGCCAAAGGGGGAGATTGTTGGACAATTAGCATTGTTTGTCTAGATAGTGACAATAAGTGTTTTGGAATTGATGTCAAAAGTCATGCTAGGAGATCAAGTTGAGAAGTTGGAATTTTGTAACAGTTAGCAAGTGTGTTGGAATTGATGTCAACCAGATTAGCGTAGATGTATGTGCTAGCATGATGTTAGGCAAGACAACATTGATGTACACTAGGCTAGTTGTGATAGCAGTAGATGCTATAATTTATGTGATGGGTGTATCAAGATCAGGGGGAGTCTAGGATTCTAGGCACAAGAAGAAGAGTAGAGGTGCAAAGAATGACAAAGATTTTGTAGCCATGTTTCAGGAAGAAAATGGGCTCAAGGACTGCATCAGACCTTCTCCACTAGAAAAAGATTTGAAAAAGATTTCCAAAAGTATGTGGGAGTCCATTAATGGATCTCAGGATCAAAAGGTATTGATAACCAAGGTAACGATCCTGAAATCCTTAGGAGCTAGCCAAATTTCAGAACTAGGAAGAAGGTTGAATTTTAAAACCAGGAAGCAAGCCGAACTTCAAAATCTCGAAGCTAGGGAATTAAGCCAAATTTCAGAACTTCAGGACCTTGGAGGATCGAAATCTCGAGACGTCAAAAGGTTGGAATATTAGGAACTTGGAGTTTTATTTAAAATAAAGCCAATATAGCATGGAACTAGGGAAGTAGGTTGAATTTTGAAACCTCGGAACTAGGGAAGATAGGAATATTGGAGCATAGAAATTCTAGATCTTCTGAACTTTGGAATTTTGGGATTTCATAACTTCTTATTAATGAATCCTTTTTTTTAAGAAGTGTTAAGGGTTGCGGCAAAAAATTAGTTACAAATAAATTTGTTTGCAAAACTAAAGAACCAAGGACTCTTTCTCTCTATGCGGACATGACACATGGTAGCAGGTGATTGGTCCTCACGATCAGATAGTGGAAGATGATATCAACATGAAATGGTTGCACAAAGGACATGTGGTAGTTAGATTCAACATTATTGAGTGGCCTAATTTAGAAAATATTGGTGAAACATGTCACCACTAAGCAGACGCCACATGGAGTTGATGACCTGAGCATGATGTTACCCTGGAGGTAAATTTTGGAGGTCAAAAATTTCGTAGCTCCTCCCTAATTGAAATTTTAGAAATCTCTGATATAGGGACCTCCCAATGTTGTTAGCAGTTGGTCGTGGAGCCCAAAGAACCAAGTACATAGAATAATAACACAAGGAGATAGGCTCCCGACAAAATCTAGAAGAGCTTAACACCTAAGTGTTACAGAGACGCCATATGGGAAGTATATTTCTGAGATCCTAGTTTTCGTAACTCCTTTATAATTGAAATTTGAAGAAAGTTCTAATATAGGTAGCTTTCGATGTTGTTGGTGTTTGGTCGTGGAGCTTAAAGAGCAAAGGGCGTAGTGCAAGAAAGCGCTATGGATATGCCATATAGGAAGTATATTTCGGAGGTCCGAGTTTTCGTAACTCCTCTATAATTATTATTTGAAGAAAGTTATGATACAAGGGGGTTCCAATGTTGTTAGAATTTGGTCATGGATCCCAAATAACCAAGGGCATAGAGCCATAACACAAGGAGATAGGCCCCCACTAGGATCCTAAAGGGGTTAGCACCTAAGTGTTATTTTGTCGATCACAACACCCGATCCTATGGTGGAAAAAAAAATAAGATGCGAAGAAAAAGGGACTAAAGGCCAATATCAGAATCTAGTGATTTCGTAATATCACCTTAATAAAGTTACAAAATGTGGGGCTCTGAGATTGCAGCACAAAGGTGTATGAAGGATGAATGAGTGAACAACTAAGAGTAATTGGGTGAAAAAGTGTTGGTCGCTAGAATAAATAATGACTGTCAAGATCCTTTAGTCAAGTGTGGCAAAGACCACAATCTTTAAAGAATAGTTTTGGTCCTATCATGAGTCAAAATAAGCTAGATTTGATCTCTTATGCACACTTTATTAAGTTAAGTTAAGAAGAGATCCTCAGAGATTGGAGATCTAATCACAATTCAAAGAAGCCATGCTAAAGTACATTTCAAGCTTTGTGAGAAATTAATAAACATGGAAGAACCTCTTGGGAGTAGATATTGACTTAGATTTAATTCTTGGCATGTAGAATCATATAGAGGCCCATTCTCTGAATTAATTATACTGCATCTGTAATTGGTGAGTGAATGGAGCCCATTATTTAATTTAATGATGCAGTGATATAATTCAAGCAATGAAACGTGACAGTAGGATGGAGAAGCCATGGAGAGGTACACTATGATAGTGTGAATGATAGAGTGATGGCTGATAGAGACAATATCAATCAATGTGTTTCAGTGAAAAAAAACCCAAGATTGCAGTTGAGCACCTGGGGGAAAACAACATTGCTTCTAGTGAGCTATGTGCAATGCTTTGTGCTTGAGTGCACTACTGAGGAGAGGTCGAGTGAGAATGTGCCGCAAAGAAGAGGCTTTGAGTTATTATGCAAAGGTAAGAGGCTGAAAGTGCAAGAGAAAAATAAGAATGTTGAGAGCCTATGCTGCTAATAAAAGGGGTTGAGTGAGCATGTGTTGTTGTGAGAGGTCGAGAGATCCTGTGGAGTAGAAGGGGTCGAGTGCTAAATGTGTGTTGTTGAGAGCAAAGGGCTGAGAATAGTATGATGTTGTGGTGTAGACATAATGCTGAGAGAGTTGTGATGAGTGACTGTTGTTGAGAAAAATAGTGGGATTTTACAGAGTGAGCATAGGATGGAGAATATTGCATGGGAAAAGAGCTAAGGAGAACAAATCTGATATCAGGAAGAATAGCTGCCCAGGGAAAATTTTAAGGATGGAAAATTATCTTGAAGTTTAAAAATATTGGCGAATCTCATTAGTCCCAAATATGCAAACTATAAAATTATTTTTGATGTATTTGTAAAATTATTCAAATTTATAATGATTTTATATACACTCTCTATATAATGTTGGCTATTTTAAAGGTAAAATAATTTTATATTGTAAAATTTGGGTGAATCTTTTTTATAAAAAATGAAAATTGGCGAAATGTTTTTTGGAAAAATCATGGAAAATTATCCCACCTACGAATATTAGCCCCTAAAATTTTCCATGGCTGCCATTTATAGAGAAAATTAGTTCCTTATTAAGTGTGGTTTGGAGCCTGCATACAGGAAGTTTGTGCTTCCATATCTAGTGGGTGCCTAAGAAGGTTTGAGGTTGGTTCCTCGTGCAATTTGGTGCTTTCATAAATCTGAGGAGCTACAAGTTGGTGCTTGCAAAAAATCCATGAAGTTGGTGCTTCAAATGGTGCTTCTAGTAGGTTGATCAAGTGTCTGCAAAAGTAGGAAGTTGGTGCTTCCTACTAGTTGGTGTTAGTAAACAATCAAAGGGAGTTGGTGCTTCCTATGAGTGGTGGCTCACAAAAAAATTTGATGTAATAAAGTAGGTGCTCTCATTTTTACATCAATAACAACAACAAGCTTTGGTGGTTTTCTCCGGGAAGGGTTTCCACGTTAAACCTCTATGTCTCATTTGTTTTTTTCTCATGATGTGTATGCTTGTATTGGTTCACATCGTTGTTGTTATGGTTTGTTAATGGTTTCTCTCATATAATGGATGCCAATTTTGAATGAGTAAAGATAAATTGGCATAAAATTTTAAAGTAGCCTTAATAATGATTCACCCCCCTCTCAGTATTAACATTGTTTTCAACAAGGATCACTTGTCCTGTCCTATTTTATTATGTAAAAAAATTGACTCGATCAAATTAGATAAAAATAAAATAAGTAATTACAGTAAAACAAGAAAAAATAATAATTAAAATAAAATTGAGGTAAAATAGTTGGTGGTTTTTGGGCTTGAGGTTTTGACACCCTGTGATTTTTCCAATGACATTATTATGTAAGAAGAGATAGTGAACATTTATTTCCTAGCAGTCTAGACCCATCTTAACTATAAATCTACCAAGCACTAAGAAGGATCAAATATATCTAGGTGAAAACCTATTTTAGAGTGAAAAGAGATTTTATCCCTCTTAGCGCTTCGTAGATACATTGTTAAGATGGATCTAAGATAGTACATTATTAAACAAATGGTGTTGATTAAATTTAATTAATAATAAAACAAATGATTATTAACATGTTTTTTCTCTTTAGAGTGTGAAGAGGCTTGGAAACCTTATAAATGGAAAATGTATTTTCCATAAGAAACATTGAATTGGAAAATTATGATTTTTTTGTATAAATGATGTGAATACTCAAAATCACATGTTAATACAAAATTTAGAAAAAGGATTGTGTTCACCAAGGTTGTGTGTTAATGAAAAAATTGAAATTCTTCCTTTTATATGGATTGGAAATTAATATGGAAACCTCAAATCCGCATTACCGTTAATACCATCTTAATTAAATAAGGCAAAATTTTTGCATATGAAAGTTCACACACTAAGAGGTATGCATTTCCTATTAGTTACACTGACATGAATACATGTGTCACCGATAATATATATTGTGAATTATGCTACAAAGGATAGGTAGGATGGGTGTTTGTTTAGCTACTAAAATGGTTGACTATCTCTTCTCTATTTTTGTATGTTTTTATATTATTTTAATAAAAATATAGGAGCTAGTATTTAATATGTAAATTACAATATGTTTATGTTCACATTCATACATATATTAGAGAAAAAATATTTTAGGATTCTTAGATGATTATTGAGTCCATAGGGATTGTATTCTATAGGAATAATATCATCAACATAATGAAGAAGAATGATGACTATGCTCAGAAGAATCAGGCCAGTACAACCAACTTCTTCTAACTAACATTCTAACTTATCAATGTAAATGTGAACAAGAGTAGTGAACATGGGGCAACCTTGATTGAATCCTATATTACAATTAATTTCTTTCAAAAATCCCCCAATTTTATTAAACTTGGCAATGACACTTTCATATAGCCTTAAAGTAGTAACTCTTAGCCCATAAGGAACTTTTAGATATTCTAACATATTCCAAATGTTAGTAATGGGCACAATGTCAAAATATTTTCTAAAATCAACAAAAACAACAAAGAAAATTGGTTTTATTATTGTAGCACTCTTCCACAGTCATCCTCATCATAACAAGATGCTACTTAGTCTAATGATATCCCCTAAATAAAACTTGTTCTTAAGCTCTTTTTTGTGGCTTTCAAGCCATATTCTTATCTTTTTCTCCAAAATACTTTCATAGGATTCGCTAAGGTGAGGCTAATCATAATGGTTGTATAATTGGAAGGATTACTTATATTCTCACATTTAAAGATAGGAACAATGATGCTTTGAGTCTAGGGTTCAAGGAAGCCCTACTTGACTACTAAATAAACGAGATTTTCTACATATTAGATGAGGATAGAACTTCCAATTTTTGAGATTTCAACTTGGTAGCATCCAATGTCCTTATTTTTCTCTTTTCAGATTCATTTCACCCCAAAATTCTTGTCTTCCAAAGAAAACATGCCATCCTGTATATGAACATTTGGAATGTTTTCCATAATAATAGGGGATTCATAAATATCTTTAAGGAAGGAGTTCCATTCCTTTAGGGGAATCATATCATTTTATTTATTTTTACGAGTCAAAATTGACTTCTAAAATCTTCTAGGATCTATCTTTGATAGGTGTAAAATCTTCTATTGTTTCCTATTAATGTAGTGCATTTTCCCCTTTTGATTAGGGATTTTCATATTTATATATTATCCACTTTTAAGAATTCATTAGAAGCATCTATGATGGGTTTTCTATCAATTTTACACTCATTGTCATACCAAGGGTTGGTTGTCCTATTTTTTGTCCCTAATGCCTTGATAGATAAATTGCTAATGGAAATATAAAGGGTTATTATAGAATTATGATAGAGGTCATCAATATTTTTCTTCTACTATAGGAGATTTAATTCACTATTTACGTCCTTTATGAAAATACCAACTTTATTTTTGTCAAAAATCAAGTGCCTTTGGTTACCAAAATTTTTCTTAATGGAGTTTTTGTGCATGACATGTTCTAGGGTTAGAGATAAAGATCTTTGATCTGAGTCTAAATCATGGTCATTTGAAAGGTCAATTTTTATTATTGGTTGTACATGAGGATATCTAAAATCACATAATTTACAACAATACTTCCCCAACCATGGATACAACCCATCTAGTAATAATTTGGCCATTTCATTAGACTTGAAAATTATTAGATATGGAGAGCTATAGAGTCTTATTAGCTAGATACCAAGTAAATTCTTAGAAATATTTTAATAGTTTCTTTTGTACATTTTAGTGGAAATAAGGTCCTCATTTAGTGAAAGAGGATTAAGATTTGAATCATTGCTTAGAGGAATATCTGGATTAGTTTAAATTAGAGCATTAAAATCTCCCTAGAGGGAGGCTACTACCTACATTTCTTAGGGTGTAAATATCTTATTCTAGATTGTTCTTAAAAAAAAATAGAATTAATAGGTACAAAACCACAATATTTTATACTAATTAAGAGGGTGTTTCTTTTGAACAAATATGAGGATAATTTTTTTTCTTTTATGTAACAAGTTAGGGCTTTGGTCCCCCAGTCGGAGGATTTCTTGTTCCATGCCAAACACTATAGAAATCCATCAATGTAAGGGACCTTATATTCCTCATCCTCCCAAGTTTCAACCAAAAATATAATATCAATTTCACTCAATATCCAACCTAATATAGGCCCTTTTCCCCAAAGAAAACAATAGTAGTTCCATGTGAGGATAAGTAATACATCAAATTCCTATTTATTATCATCTTTTTGGTATCTATCCCTAATAACAACTTTTAAATTCTTAATTATTGATCATTTTCATTATTTTATAGCTTCTTTTTCCTTTTGAACTCCCTTAATTCTATTTGGCCTTTTGGAATGAGGTCTTCATTTATCTATATGCTTAACCCTTTTATTTTGGGACTTTTTCCAAATATGATATATTTATGGTCCTTAAAACTTACGCTAACACAAGTCAACATACTTTATGTTCAAAATTATCTTTGCTTTTTTCAAGTACGCTATTTCAATTTGTGAATTATTGTTTAGTTCTTTCTTCACTATTATTAGCGTGTCCTCACCTTTCTGCTCTCTAATACAAAAAATGATTATGTTCAATTATCTTTAGTTGCTTTCATGTTCTAACTTTATGAGCTTATTTATTTACTATGTGATGGGTTTGATATCCAAGTTACATTTCAAACTATTTACGGATAGATTGTCCCTTAGTTTTTCTTCTAGCTCTTTAATCTTGTCCCTAAGATTAGTATTTTCTTCAACCTCTTCTCCTTTGAATTATTATTTGTTTTCTTGACTTTGTTTGCCCATTTCCTACAAACTAGCATCCATTTCCTTAAGTTGAATCTCCACTCTTAGCATCCTATTGCTTATTTATGTCAGAGTCTTTCATTGTAAGGAAATAAATTTATTATCAAACATCACTTTTAGCTCTATTTTACATTTTTCTAAAGAATTTATACATTCATACACATTATCTCGGGTTATTTAGCTATAAGAAAAAAGAACTTGTACATCTGATTGATCATATGGTTTAGTCATATATTATCTATGTTCTTTCAAATTACAAAGTTATTACTTCTTAGAAATTTCTTACTAGCTAGAATTCCAAGAATATTCAATACAGAGATTTTATTTTTTTCGTGGAAATATTTAGGAAAATCCAGTTCAAAGGATCACATCCTATCAGCTTACTAGTAGAGCCTAAACTCACAGACGCTGAGGATAATTGATCACATTAACTCCCATTAGCGAGGTACATTAGTGACGGGAATTTGACCAATTAAGCTAACCCTTGAAACTTCTACAAAAACTATATACCGAAAAATATACAATAATTAAGATTAATAAATAAAAGTAATATGTGTGTGTGTGGTGTTGTGTTGTGTGTGTGTGTGTGTGTGTGTGTGTGTGTCAACATTCCAATAAATATATATGCACTGAATTGGAAAGGTACTTCTAGATATGCATTCATTGTAAAGGTATGTACCGAAAATAAATACTCACCATAAGAACTATTTATTACAAAGAAAAACAAAACAATATATCTAAATATATACCAAAATATCCACTACTAATAAAATTATATATATATGTTCATTACATAAAAATATACACCATAAATAAATATTCACCTTCACAGAAAAATAACCATATATGATAACTCCTCATCTTATATTAAGATTTTAAAATGTTCTTTGCAAAAATTAAATTACCAAGATTTTAAACTATTATTTGTAAAAATTAATTTTAGGTTAAGAAGATAACTATTTTAAATTTCTCTCCCCGATGGGGTGGTAATGGACAAGATAGACTTACAAGTCGCGGCATTTAATCCCCTCTCCACATGCCATTTAACATGAAGAAGCATGTCGTTAAAGCCATTGTTGTCATGTGGAAACTGGAGGTTCTTGAGCGCACCATGAGTATATTTGGTATTTGGTTTATGGCTAGACATGGTTGTTGGTTTTAGGGAATGGGATATGAGATTTCAGTGGGAATTGTCTTTCCAAGAGCACAGGGTGGCTATCTATCATAACCATCCCCTTCCATCTACTCTAAGAACATAAATTTGACTAGTAATTCTGGTACTAATGGTTATATTTATGTCACAGTGGTGGTTCAGGGCATATGTGTGAGGGACCTTGGTTCAACGAGGCCTATATTAAAAATGGGCAAGCTCATAGAATTTGGCTGTGTAGGATGCCAAAATAGGTAGGCTTCCTTTGTGTTTTCTCTCGTGGTCTCCTCTATTTCCATCTTGTAGGTAAGGGTTTCATGCTTAGCCTTAATTTTTATTCAAGTGTTGTCACATGGAAGGTATTTATAGGGGGTTTTTAGTAGGCTCCTTGTGGGTGGCAAAGTGATTGCAAGGGGGGGCAGAGGTATAATTACGGCTTTTGTTCTTCACCAATTTTGTAATGCATGTTTGGTGGACTTGTGGGGTGGTGGGTTTGTTGTCTCAGGGCTTTTGTTTTCTTGTGTAAGGTCTAGGAGCCACTTGAAGCTTGGGGGGGGCTAGAGGAGGTTGTGTCTCTGGCTATGGTTTTTTATTACTATGAACGCTTATTGATGTTTCTCATTCAAGAGGGCGGAAGGTGGTTGTTGTATCATTAGTGGGCATTTTGGTGTTTCACATAACACATTATGTTGTGGTTTTTTATTGACAAGGTTTCTTGGGCTTCTCCCGACAATTGGTAAATTATGCTCAAGGCTCCATGTGGGAAGTGTGTGGTGACTAATTGAAGATACTTGTAACACCAATAGAGAGGCACTCATAGGGGAACGTGACCTTGGGGCCAAGGTATTGTTCACTACATGGAACAATGGGACTTTGGTGAAGGGGTGGAAAAATAACTCGCCAACTCGCTAGGGAGAGTAAACTTACCCCCTCCCTTTGATTTTCTAGAAGCATAGATTCATTAGGTCACCTCATTGGTGGAGTTTCTAGATTGAGATTGGCTTGAGAACTGTAATGAGATTATTGTTTTTATGAACGACCTCTAATACAACCAATGGCATATGATGGATAGGTTGGCCTCACTTCATTAAGGTCAAAACAGGATATAGGAGAGGCTGGACCATCTCAAAGGTAGGATGGCTCACATGGAAGCTCAAGTTCATGAAGCCTTTTGTCCTCCTCCATCGCTTGGCAATGGACCATACGATCCCACTACATGTAATTTAGTTGATAAAAAATGACTAAGTTGTATTTTTTGTTCTTGGACTTTTCTCATTAGTTTGAACTATCTACATGTGATTTCTCAATTTCCTTTTGATGTTTTCTATAATTTTTTTCCTTACCTTTTAGCGAAAAAAACTAATAGTAATGAGGTTAAAAGTTTTTTGCAAACAAACTTCTCATAATATATTTTTAAAATAACTTAATAAAAAAATTGACTACAAAAATCATTTTAAATTTCTCAAATAGATTTAATCCGTCATTAAAATAATAAAAAGCCAAACAAAATACTTAATACTTAAATATATTAGTTTACTAAAATAATTGTGAAAATGATTTAAAATTTCTCAAAAAAAAATAATTGCTCTTTAAAATAATAAAAAGAAAGACAAAATAATTAAATATATTAAATAATGATAGTGTACTAAAATATTTGTGTTTTTTTTAAAATTAACGAATTATTAGATAATAATATTCGTCTTGTATAATAGTATATTAAATGTTTTATTATGACAAAGATTTGAATTTAAAGTTGATTTTTATTTTAACTTGGTTCATGGAGAGGACAGTGATTAGTGAAATACTTTGCGGTGAAAACGGTTGCAATTTGTCAAAGTTTGTGAATAAATAATTATTTATAAAATAATAATAAGATCGTTTTTTAAGTTTGTTTTTCTTTTCTCTAGGAAAATTTTAGATGGAGAGCACAGTAATTAGTGAAATATTTTGTGGTGAAAAAGGATGAAATTTT
>APFE031561814.1:660-83480 GCA_000404065.3 Pinus taeda | reverse complement strand
ATTGTGGGTGGAGTGTTACGTGGTATGAATCTAATTTTTTAAATTTATTACAAATAATGGACCATTTTGCTAAATAAAATTTGCTTATATATAAATGAATGCTATAAACAATAATGAGGAACTGATCATGGAGGAACTTATTAGAATTGGAATAATCTCAAATCCATAAGAAATTGATAGGCATAAGCCACGTGATCTAATTTTTAAAATTGATTAAAATTCAATGCAACCTAACAAACTCTTCAATACACTACAACCATTGATACAACCATTGATAATTATTAAAAGTAAGCATATTCCCTTGAAAATCAATTTAGATCCACAAAAAACAAATCAGATTATCCACTTAAATTAAAATAAAAAACCTTCGACAAATATATTATAATATAAGATAAAAATTAACCATTACTTATATTACCATATTATATTTAAAAATACTAATTTATCAAAATATTCATAATTTAATTATCGATTTACATTCACAAAATTAATAACAAATAAAATAACTTTAATTAGAAATAATTAAGTATAAATAATGAATGTTTATCCTTTCACCGACCATGTCCTTTTTTAAAATCTGTATTCTTACATTTTAATTGGAAGAAATCACTTGAAATCTTATTAATTTATATAGAATTAATATTTTTTAAGATAATTATATTATATTAAATTAATTTATTACTTTTGTAATTTGGATAGATGCTGATTTGGTGTTTTTTTAAAACACTCTTTGATGTGAAGTTATGGGTTCAATTTCGCATCTCAGGGTGATATATTGGACATGATGAAGATTCTTGGTAATCTTACAAAAATAAAAGTTATTTTACATAATTAAATGGTATTATTTACATGGGATTAATATAAATGAAAATTAACATTAATATAGCTTTTCCATTTCCTTATTGGTTTTTTTAGTTCAAATTTTACGGGGTTTAAGGGTAGGAGTCAATTGTGGTGGTTATGATATCCCAAGGACCATCCAAACTCGACTGAGTCGTGCATAATCATCCTGATGACATCTCGTTGTTGAGAAAATTGTTCTTCAATCCAACATTAGGGTTGACCTTAGCCAAAACATAACCTAGTATTAAAAAAAATCATAAGCTTGGTTTAAAGAGTGAAGAGATTTTCAAAACTTATAATTGGAAAGTGATTTTTTTATAAAAAGAGTTTATTTGGAAAAATTAGAAAAAAATTCATAGCTTACATGAATACTCAAAATTGCATTCATACTTAGGTAATGTAGAGTTGATGCCACATGTTAATGCAAAATTGGAAAAATGGACGGTGTTTACACATATATAATGTTAAGTACAGGCCATGTGTCAATGAAAAGTTAGAAATGTTCACTTTTATATTGGCTAGAACTTAACATACAACTTCCAAGTTTAGATTTGTTGTAATATGATCTTAACTAAATAAGGTATATAGAGTTTTACTTGTGAAAACCCACACACTAAGAGGTTTTCATTTCCCTTTAGTTATAAATACACATACTACCAATAATATATATATATATATTGAACTTTGGTACAATGGGTGGGTAGGATGGTTGTTTTTTTAGCTATCAAGATGGTTGGCTATTCTCTCTCTACCTTTATGTGTTTATGTACAACTTTAAAAAAATATAGGAGCTAAAACTCAATACACAAACCACAACATGTTCTTCACCTTCTCTATATGTGACCCACTCGGTTGACCATATGTATCTAAACGATGAGGACCTATTCAGCAATATAGCTTGGCATTTTAGGGAAAATGTCTAGGAACAAATCAAATCATATGTCCTACAACATTGTAAAACTCCTATTTGCATGGTAATTATTGTCCATTCTTCATTTGCATGGGAAGTACATGTAAAGGATTTGGTAACTACTAGTGAGGATGTTCAAAATGAACAGAAGGGCCGAGCTGAGTGCATCTTTGTCAAGATTATCACCATGTCATCAGCGTGAATAATTTATAGTTCTTTGTGAATTAGTAAGGCTTCCATGTAATCCATGAGTGCCATGAGTTGTTCAATGGAGGAAAAGTGTTGGAAAGGGATGTTACCTAAATAAGGTGAGAGTTTATTTTCAATTTAGGACAAACTATGCCAATGAAAACAAAACTTTCAAAACTAGATGAAGAAGGGAAGTTGATTTTTGAACCATAAAAAGTTATAAATCAATTTTCTATGGAAGAATATGCCCCTAACAAAATCTATATGGGAAAATGAACAATTCATGAAAAAGAACCCTCAATTACAAACTTTGAGGGAAAATTTTTTAAAAATGTGGGGGCTATGTTAAGGCCCTAATAATCATTCATTATTATTTTGTTATTTATAGTTAGGTCAACATAATGGTAGATTACATCATGTCACTTTATCTCCTACTTATAATAAGGAAGATTCATCTGTATTAACATCATTTCTTGTCTTGGAATTGGATTCTATTGTAAAAGGAGGATTCTCCTTGAAGTGGACTATGTTCCTTGAATTTTGGTAATTTTCAAGTAATTTGGTTCATAACATAGCACCCCAAATGGGCCATCCACCTTGAGATGGTCTTCTCCCATTGCTCGCTCCCTTGAGCCTAGCCCCCAAAGGGTTAATAAAGATAATAAATAAAGCACAAGAAGGACTTTGTGTTTCAACACCCCACCCCCTCTTATGCACACCTTCCAAATACTTGATCTTTTAATCCGACAAATTCACTGAGGGAATAAACATATTATAGTAGTAATAAGATACTTTTTAGCAATGAAACTATTAAGGTTTTACCTCTTAGGCACTATATGGAGGGGAGGAATACTTTCTAATATATAATGCTAAGGTGAGTTGGGATTACTCGGATATGCTTAGGGGAGATATGATTTGAAATGAAAATGGAGAATCTTGGAGGAAACAACTTAATCTTAACAACTTTGAGCTGCCTTCAAAGAACATGCTACATTTTAGCACCGTGGTTATCAAATTTCACTCTCCCTATTCATAGCTATTATATATTAAGTACAAAATTTATGGTAATAAATATAATTTTTGTGTATGAGGAGAAATGATGTGAAACATCAGATGAATTTTGGGGTGAAAAATGAGCCTCAAAATAAAAAACCTACTAATAAAATTAACTTAAGAAAAAAAATAAAAGTCAAGATCATCTATTATCCCAAGTGGCAATAGTTTTGGAGGGGGAAAAAGAAAACTAATTTTTTAATCATATTTTTATCTTATCTCCTTATAGGTTTATGAAAATATCAAAGAACATTAATCAAACCATGCTCCAGGGTAGGGAAACAAGATTTGGAAACTAAATGTTTTCCAAAAACTAAATTATTCATGTAGCTCTTGCTATACAATAGAGCCCCAAGATGTGACATTCTTGAGAAGAAACCCTTTCATGGCCCAAGTCAATTTTGCTTATGCTACACAAATGAAGAGACAATTCTTCATAATTTCCTTCACTACGCCTTCTCAAAAGGTGACATGATGGAAATACACAAATTGTTAGGAGATAAATTCTCATGGGAAGGTTAACCAATTGAATATGCTCTAAAATATTGGATAAACACTCAGAGACCAAAAGAATATAAGGCTCTTCCATACACAAGTTTTCCTCCAACACCTAAAAAAAAAATGATCTCCCTGGGGATTTATTGATGGGTTAGTCAAGGAGGCCAACATCAAGGAGTGGTGGGGGGGATTTTGTTCCTTTCTAAAAATCATAACATTTCTTTCTCAATCTTTCTATAATGTAAGAAAATATTTTTGCTAAAATTATGGCTCTTAGGATTTTGTTACAGCTTTCCAAGGAAAGGGTACATTAGGGGAATTTTTAGATCTAAAATGGACCTCCTAAGAAAAATGTACAAGTAAGATAAACTTTGTAAGAACCAATAGGATTCAATATGATGATGCCAACCATTGGGAAAGATTCACCATTTTTGGAGTAAAAGAGTAAAAAGGTTAAAAATTAATCAAATAATAAAACTATTGTTTCAACTTATCTCCCTAAGGTTTTACTCAAATTTCAAGTGGGAGTGCTCGTTGGATGCAAAATTTAATTATTCATCCAAAGAGTACCCATGTTGCAAACTTTAGATAGACCTTGCTACATGAAAATTGAGAAATACATGAAAAAACGTGATTGCAATCATGTTTTTCATGTATTTCTAATTTTTCGTATAGTGCGGTCCATCGAAAGTAGGAAACATGGGTACTCCTTGGATGAGGAATCAAATTATGCATCCAATGAGTGTTTCCACTCAAAATTTGACTAAACCCATAGGGAGATAAGTTGAAAATACGAGCTGAAAAAATAACTTTTTTCTTTTTTCCCTCTAAAATTTGATGATGTAATCTAATCTTATTTTATTATTTCCACTGTTATTTTATAATTTCCTTAGGAGGCCCATTTTAGACCTCAAAATTCCTTTAATGAATTGATGATATACATATTTATGAAGATTCACAACTTGTCATTAACTATATTAATGATTTTTCCCACTACAAAACTATGATCTTTAGCCTCTCTTCCAATACAATAAACTAAGTGCTCATTTTTTGTAGCATTGGGAGTTATTCTTGCATGCCAAATAGGTCTCCTAAATTGGCCAAAGAAAATTTCTCAATATGAAAAATAATTATTATTATTTATGACCTTAATGTAGACCCCAAACGACAAGTTGGCCTCACCATGTGAATGGGTGTGACCCTTGGTCAAAACCCACCTTGCCTTACCACTATAAATATCAGTTTGACCTCCATCATTTAGAAAATTCAAATCACTCACAATCTTATATATTTTTGTTCACACATGTGATGAGAAGGAATAAAATTTTTGAGGTTTGATAAAGACATTGAAGCTACTAATCGAACATATTTGACTTGCTTGTTTTCACAGATATTTGGACTACTATTTTGACTATTGTTTGACTAAATTTTGGATGAGTTTGACTAAAGAAGAAGGTTGTGCTGACCACACAAGTTTGGACCTATTTGAATGAGTTCTTCTGGTTGTTGTTTGACTAATTCATTGGACAAGTTTAACCATGGAAGGGAGATTGTTTTGATCACATGAATATTTGATTTTGACCAAGTTTTGGGAACTTTGACTATAGTTGACCTCATGATGAATTTTGGCCCTTTGACCAGCTAAACTTAGGCTGAATTTTGGCCTCTCTGACTAGAGTTAACTAAAATTCTTTTTGGAGGATTTTAAATATCATTTGACCATATTTGACTAGTAATTTGAATTTTGATTGGGCAAAAAATTCCAAAAATATTGTGATTTGCATTTTTGAAGAATTAAGTCTCCTAAGAAGAAAAGTTGTCGGGTGTTTCCCCCAAGTGGGTTTTCCCAGGGAAAATTTGTTGTCTCTATTGTGTTTGACTATCTCTTATTGATTCTACTATTATTGTATTATTGTTAAATATTTTCGAAGTATAATTGTTGAATGATACATATGATATATGACAAGTTAAACTAATAAACCATTGCAAGTAATAATCAAAGTTAGAAAACCATATTCAACCATACACAGTTGTAGAAAAACAACATGGTTTCAGAGTGAAGTTTGTTAAAGAACAACCCCAATAAAACAGATAAGAAAGGTTAAAGAGAAGTCATTTGAATCCAATTATGAGAGGACAAGCCTAATGGAATAACTTCTTGATAGTAAAACTAAGTGCTTGTCTCATCAATCGAGTCGGCTCTCATGGCGATAGCTAGGGTTTGACACTTCGTGCTAGGCTCGTTTCTTGCTGTGGCTCTCTCTACAGTCGTTGACTGAAGCTTATGCTGGCATCCGTGAGTCTCTCGCGGCTGAGTCTTTCAAGAAGCTGGGCTTCTCGCGGGACTGGAGGCGGTCTTCTCTCGCCTTTCAGCCCTGATTCGTCGGGGTCAGTGGCTGACCAGTAGCATGGAGGCAGTGGGGTCCAGTGGGGCCCCTACCTTCAAGCAGATAGTCCTACAGAAACAGAATAATGAAAGAAAAGAAGGGGTCAGAATTATAGGGCTGGATAACAGCAATAACCCTGGCAGCGGAGACAGGGTTCAATCCCAAGGGAACACTGACAAGACTAAAGAAACAACGAAGGGCACAGGCTCAGAAACTGATAACCTGACAGGAGCTAAAGACAAAACTCCTGTAATAAACAATTCCTCAGAAAACAGGAAACGACAAGGGCATGATGAAAGAAAGCAAACAGGGAACAGACAAGGTGGGCCGGAAAAGGAGGGGGAACCCAGTTCAAACCCCAACACTATATCTTCAAGTAATGGTGCCTGCAAACCAAAAAAGACCGAAAGCTTACGGGTAGTTATCACGGACCCAGAAATCCAAGCTTATAGGGAGCACATGGCGGAACGAGCCATCATCTGCAAGTTCATGGGTATCTGGCCATTGGAAAAAGCTTTGTGTCAATGGATAAAACTGCACTGGAAACCTCGAGGAGATGTTCAACTTCACCTAGGAGCCAAAGGCTTCTACACTGTGGTCTTCGCCAACCTAGGAGACAAGGATCGCATTTTTGAAGGTGGCCCGTATTTTATGGCTTCAGCAGGATTGTACATGAGACCCTGGAAGCCGAATTTCGTCCCGGAGAAGGAATCCTTCACCCAAGTCCTAGTCTGGATACGCCTATTTTCTCTTCCAATAGACTATTGGGGTCTGACTGCTCTGAAACAAATTGGTGACAAACTAGGTACTTTCATCAAAGCCTCTGAAGCAACTCTCCAGAAAAGATATACTTCTTATGCCAGGATTTGCGTCGAAATGGATGTCTCCGGAGCTCTTCACGAAGGACTCTGATTGGAATACAGGGACGAGGAATACTTCCAGGATATAGACTACGAGCAGATTCCCTTTCGTTGCCGAAAATGCCATGAACATGGGCATCTGTTACGGGAATGCCCAAAGCTTAAGAAGGAACAAGAAACCATTTCAGTTCAAGCCCACAAAGATACGGAAGTCTTCCTCAAACTCAAATCCAAACACAGAGAAAATAGACGAAAGAATATCAGAGGAAACGGGGTAAGAAAAATCCATAACAACCCGTTCGTGCTCCTAGACCCGGAAACTGATTCAGAAGAAAAGCACAAAGCTCCAACTTCAGGAGCAGAGTATGAAGGAAAAGATACCCCCACAGAGAAGGACTCGCAGGCTGAGAACTTTATTAATGAGGTTCAAATGCAGGAAAGAACATAGGATACGGGGGAAGATACGGATATGTTGACTAGTGATGCTGGCAGCGAAGATCAAGAATGGGAGAATGCGCTAGCAAGAGAAGGTCTAAACCTACCAGCAATGGCTGAAAACTGGAAAGCCAACGGGATAGAAAACGCGTCGGAGGAAGAGCTCAGAATAGTTAATGACCTCTTCATAGCAAGGCAAAAAGCATTAATGGATAGGCAGAAAAGGAAGCTAGGTGTGGCGAAAGGTAACAACTCTCATTTGAAAAGCCCCCTATGGAAAACATCCAGCTCCAAACAAAAGAACAGAAGAGGTCGAACAACAAGTGGGGAAGCACTACAAGAGCTAGGCATGATCATGTTAAACTCAGGGAAAATGAAGGCACTCACAGCCTTCGATTTCTTCCATTAAAAATCAGTTTTATATGAAGATAATCTCGTGGAATGCCAGAGGGCTCAATAGCCAGGCAAAACACAGGATTTTAAAGCGGAAGATTCAATGTCATAGACCAGAAATCATGTTTTTACAAGAAACAAAATGCAGCAGCTCCAACATCACCAATCTATGCAGAAAACTGGGAGGCCACATGGAAATCCTAGAGATTGAAAGTCAAGGTAGAGAAGGAGGCCTTGCCACTATATGGGATGCAAGGAATATCCAGCTGCTTTCGGCTGAGGCCAACAAGCACTTCATGGCGACCGTATTTCAACCCATATGTAACTCTAACTCCTTCCTCTGTGTCAATATTTATAGTCCTCAGAAATTAGAAGATAAGTTATCCTTTTTAGACACCCTACATAAAATAATCAGAAGATATCCAAGTTCAAAGTGCATTTTGGGGGGTGATTTCAACATGATTACAACCCTGTTGGAAAAAAAAGGAGGTCTACGAAAACTAAGCAGAGATGCGGAAGCCTTTGCCACCTTCATTGAGACGGCCAAACTCGTGGATGTTTACCCCAAATCTGGCTCCTTCACTTGGAACAATCGAAGGGGAGGTGATAAGCTCATAGCCTCCCACCTGGACAGATTCTTAATCTCAGAAAGCATCATAATGGACGGCACCACAGTTGAATCAGACATCCTTCCCAGTGGGGGATCGGATCATTGGCCAATCTCGCTCATTGTGGAAGTTTCCAGCACCCCTAGGAACAGACCTTTCCGGTTTGAAAAGTTCTGGTTGGACCACCCCAACTTCCAGGAGATGGTAAAGAAATGGTGGTCGGAACCTTTGGAGTACAGTGGTTCCAAAATGTTCAATCTCCAAAAGAAGCTAAAAATGACTAAACAGCAAATAAAAGAATGTAACAAGACTGTCTTCGGTAATATCTTCCAGGAGAAGATAATTCTCAAGAATAAGTTGGAGCAGATCCACAAAAAAGGAACAGCAGGAAACCTTAGTGCGGAAGCTCTGGAGCAGGAAAAAATTCTCTCGCAGCAATGGCATAATCGCTGCACTCAAGAAGAAACCTTATGGAAACAGAAATCAAGAATTCAGTGGCTAAAAGAAGGGGAGATGAACGCCAAATTCTTCCACAGATCGGCGCTAGACCGTAGAAGCAGTAATAGAATTCTAGAACTGAAAAATGAGACAGGGGAAATCCTAAAAAATCACAATGAAATATCTGCACTGCTCTCGGATCACTTCAAATCGATTGCTCAGGAACCTCACATAAACAGGGAGAAAGCTATCAAGGATCTGACGGAAGCCATCCTGAAAATCATAACTGCTGACCAAAACTGGGCCCTATGCAGGGAAATCTCCATGGAGGAAACAGAGGAAGCTATCAGAAGCATGCCCAATGATAAGGCTCCTGGGCCAGATGGGTTCACCATCAATTTCTATAAAGCTTGCTGGAGTACTGTTAAACAGGATGTATGGGAGGCAGTGGAAGATTCCAGACGATCGGGAACTATTCTCAAATCCCTCAACTCCACTTTTCTTGCTCTCATACCTAAAGTTGAAGAAGCCAAAACCCCTGACAAATTCAGACCTATTGCCTTATGTAATGTCATATACAAGATTATATCAAAAGTAATAGCCAACAGATTGAAAACGATTCTCCCGGGTATTATCTCTGAAGAACAATCGGGATACGTGGAGGGCAGACAAATTTTCGACAACATCCTTTTAGCTCAGGAGATGATTCATTCCTTGCATTCAAGGAAAGAAGCAGGTATGCTTATGCAACTGGACCTTTCAAAGGCCTACGACAAAGTCAGCTGGAGGTACCTCGAAGCAGTTCTAAAAGCGTTTGGCTTTTGCAGTACTTGGATTAAGTGGATCATGGCTCTAATCAGATCTCCAAGGTATTCTGTCCTTGTCAACGAAGCTCCCTCTGATCCCTTCGCTCCTTCCAGAGGAATCAGGCAAGGGGATCCCTTATCACCTTTTCTCTTCATTATCCTTATGGAAGGCCTCAATCAAACCATAGCTAAGAAGAAAGCGGAAGGTAAAATACAAGGTCTTAAGCCCATAAGATCGCTTCGGGCCACTACGCACCAACAGTTTGTAAATGACACTATGTTACATGGAACTCCTACAGTGAAGGAGGCGGTTGCTTATAGGGAAATCCTTGACCTTTTCAGCCAGGCCTCAGGTATGGAAATCAATTTCTCTAAATCAACTATCTTCTTTCTCAATACCCACCCAGCTGTCCAATCTCACCTAGCCCGGCTTTTAGGTTTCAAGATTGGTTCCCTACCCTCGAAATATTTAGGGGCTCCTCTGACTCTCAAACCCTGGAAAAAAGAGCATTGGGAGAAAATTCTCGCCAACCTAAAGAAGAAATGTTCTCACTGGACGTTCAGAACTCTAAATCTAGCCGTCCGTTTAGTCTTAACCAAAGCCGTCCTTCAAGCCATTCCACATTATCTTCTCTTATTGCTCCCTGCTCCCAAAGGGATTCTGCAACAAATAAGAAATATCCAGCGATCTTTCCTTTGGAGCGGAAATGGTGAGAAGAAAAAGTGGGCTCTTGTTGCATGGAACAAGCTGTGCATGTCAAAATCTAGGGGAGGGTTGAATCTCGTTGATCCAGAGGTTATCAACCGCACTTGTGGAGCCAAATTATGGTGGAGATGGATTGAAAACCCTACCCTACCTTGGGCCAAGCACTGAAAGGAAAAATATGTCCCGGATTGTGACACTCAGGATCTCATTAGACTGCAGGAAACCCCGGACGGCTCACCTATATGGAATCATGCCAAGCGGAACAAAAATCTCGTCCAGGATAACAGCTTTTGGGAAATTCGTAACGGCAGGCTGGCTTTGCTCTGGGAGGATGCCTGGCAACAATTACCCAAACTCGACTCTCCTGAATTGCTAAATATAAATCAAGCATATCAAGCTCAAGGAAAATACATTGTTAACCAATACTGGCATCAGCACAGCACTGACGACAATTGGAGGGATTGGATTAACTTTAACAGTGAGAACACAGAGGACAATAATCACACAGCTCAACTTTTCAATGAATGCATCCTAAAAAGAAAGATCAGAAAAACGTAAGAGGATGACAAACTCAGATGGGATCTCAAGGGAAATGGAAATTTTTCACTGAAAGAAGCCAGAAATATTTTAGAAAAGATCAAACAGGGAGAGATCTTGCCCTGGAGTAGCAAAGTTTGGGATAATCTTCTATGGCCCAAGATCAGAACTTTCCTTTGGCTCTTAATGAAAAATAAGACCCTCACTTGGGACAATCTTTGCAAGAAAGGCTTTGAGGGACCTTCTCGGTGCCCCATGTGTCTTGAAGAACTGGAATCTTTGAACCATCTTTTCAACACCTGTGAATGGGCATCGCAATTGTGGTGCTGGATGGAAGGGATCCTCAGCAGCTCGGACCGGCAATTAGATTCAATTCACAGTACTATTCTGAATTGGAGAACGGACTTTTCGGGCACTCAAAGAGTCAACAGCATCTGGAAATCAGCTCCAGGATTTCTACTTTGGTCTATATGGAAGGAGCGCAACCGAAGGATTTTCCAAGACGAGTACAGGAACATCAATTTCTCAAAAGACAGCATAATAACCAACATCCAGCAATTAATTCAAACCAAATGCAGAACGAACAGCAATGAAAAACCTACAGCTCTGGACTTTCGAATTTTAAAAAGCTTCCGACTGGAGGGAAGTTTTAATCATTATGTTCTGCAACACAGTACCCCTCAACCCTCTTTACGCGAGTCATGGCAATGCCCACCGGTTGGAGGGCTTAAATTAAATTTTGATGGGGCATCGCGTGGCAACCCTGGTTTGGTTGGAATCGGAGGAGTAATACGTAATCAGAAGGGAGGTATTCTGCATATCTACTACAGAGCTCTTGGAGAAATCACTAACAATGAAATGGAGTTTGCGGCCCTGGAACACGGCCTCAGAATCGCAAAATCCCGAAGTCTCCACAACCTAATTGTGGAAGGGGACTCTTCTCTGGTCATTGCCACTGTGCAAAATTTACAAAAAGGAATCAAAGCTAACAAAGCCATCAAACACTGGAGATTAGCCAAAGTCACAGAGAGCATTGCAGAACTCATGGGCGACATGCAGGGTCTTTTCTTCCAGGCGATCCGACGTCGAGCAAACAAGGTGGCGGATTACCTGGCGAACTGTGGAGTAGACAGTCAGGGAAGCGGATGGGACAGCTGTTGGGAGGAGGTGAACTGTCCAAATCTGAAAGCCTGATGTACACAGCTGGCACAACACGACGTGAACACCAACGACCGAGCCTAATCAATAACGGTCCTTTTCACTGGTTCCGTCAAACTGAAAACGGGAGCAATAAACAGGTACTCCATCACACCTATGGGAGGATTGGACAGAAGAAGCGGCGGGGTTCAGAGCGGGGCAGAACCAAGTATGGGAACCATCAGCAAAGATCATGCCACAAGGTTATCTGTAAGAACCGTTTGAGAAGAAAGGACAAGAACTCTGAGATCAAGAGAAAGGCAATCAGGAATTCTTATGCGCCTGCAGGAAAAGATTACAAGAATCGTGTGAACACCTTCAATATTAATTACAATAGTACCACGTCTCTCGCCCCTATGGAAAGCCATTCTCGGGAGCATACCATGGCTCCAATCTATTTAACAGGGAGATCGTTCGAGGATTTCACCACCTCTACCCTTAGCTCAGCCAGCATCAGTAGCAAGCAAACTCAAGAAAAGCAGTGCAGTAACAAGTCGCATAAGTTCAGTATGGATGCATCCAGTTGTAGATGTGCGGGGGCTACCCAGGATCTGCGCAATGCGCAAAACATGTATGTTACTAGAGCCTCTACAAGAAGCAAACGGAAAATTGCTGAGTTAGAGGCTAAAGTCAAGCAGGAAGAAGAAACCAAGCAGGAGGGAGCGGTTGCAGATGAGGTCGATTGGATCTGTGACCCGGGCACCCCAGCAAAAAGAACAACCCAGTTCATGCGAACCAAGGCGGAAAGTTGGAGGATGAAAACTCTTCTGGTGAAAGCCCTGGACATGAAGGATGCCGACAAGCAGAACACTAAGAAGGAGCAACCTCCCCCGGGCGGTCATCCTGGTAATACATCCGCTAGCCAGGAGTATATGGATCGCAGAATCTCGGCCATCCAGGAAGGGGTGGAGATTGTTAACAAGAAGATCACCCTGCTCATCAGGTTGCTCAGGCAAACTATCAGCCTAGACCCTGTGGTATAGGATCAGAAGATGAAGGAAACCTATAACTTCCAATCCATGCAGGATCTGCAAGACAAAATGGACAGGCATTTCCTCGATGTGGGTCTGGACATCACCAGCAGGCTGGGTGGCTTCCCGCGTCCGGACGGTTTCCCTTAGACCCCGGGCTCGCTTGGCTCAGTTTTGGCGTCTTCGGCTCTCCTCTGGTTGGTTCTATGTCCTCTTATGTCATATGTCAATTTCCGGTCTATGGTAGTTATCATGTCCATAATCATCTTCGAGTCTATATGCCGATTTTGGGTTTTTTGTCTCGGCCTTGTATTGGCTTCAGTTTATACTGCCTTTTTTTTTGTCAGCTATTAATGATAAACCTTTGGTCTTGACTCAGTTGCCCTGCGTGGTGAGCTTTCCAGCTTTCTATCAAACTTGCCAATGGGATTTTTGTTTCATGGTTGTTCGCCTCCTACGCCTTTGATCTTCAAGGCTGTAAGGTGCTACTTCGGTTACTGTCTGCCTTTGCAAACTTGATGTAAATATTTTATCCTTTTTTAATATAACTTTCTGACTTACAAAAAAAAACTAAGTGCTTGTGATGGAGGTATACAACCAAACAAGAAGAAGGGATCTAGTAGCAAATTGACATCTAAATGACTGGTGTACTGTCTGCTCATTTTTTTTTTTACAAAACTCTATCCATAAGACATGGATGCATTTAATGGAATGGAATCCTTCTTGAGTTGCATAGCATACACGTTACAAGACTATTTTTGGAATTCAATGGTGGTACTATCAAAGTTCATATGGCGTACATTCACTCAATAATCCTTTACGTGCCATGATTTGAAACTTTTCGAAGTACATAAGAGTAAACCCAACTTACCAAGCGAAGGATCTCCGTAAGTTTAAATATAATAGGTCAAGACTAAGAATAGGATAGACACAGAGAGTAAGGATTGAATTGATAAGGTGCTAGTAGAACATAAAGTGTTGACTGAGACCTAGATTTGAAGGAATAGTAGGGCTAATATAAGGTATTGTAATAAGCACCAAGGGCTATAGGGAAGAATTCCATTAGAATTTACAAGAATGATTTTGGAAACATGGATGAAAAATATGTTATTACTACCTAAGATTGGGATAAATGGACTTGAGACAGGTCACCTCCAATGGCTTATTGTTGAAGGATATTTTTGTTCGTGGTTATGATTTTTCAAACCTGAACAGAAATGCAAGCTACTACACAAGAGTGACAATGTAAATGTATTAGACATAAAAGGTGCATGTATATGAGAAGATTCAAGAGGTTAAAAAAATAATATGACTCAGATGAGATATGAACATTTTTCAAGCATGAATATGAGACAAGCTAGAGAGAGTTAGGATCCTTCTCTTGCATAACACTTGTATTTAGTATGTGCTTTTCCTTGAAATATTTATGATTGTGTGGCACAAAAGTTTTATTTTTTAGGGTTTGTAAACCCAATAAGACTTGGAAATTACAACTTGTATTAAAGACCTGAAAGAAAATCCTAGGGTATGTGAGCTGAAACCCTAGAGAAATACCTAGAATGTTGGATGCAAGTGAAGCTGGCATGATGCATCTCTTTGATAGCATGAGGATGACTTGGTATTAATGATCCAAAAGAAGAATACATAAGTAGCTAATGTTGAGGATGAGTACGATTAATCACCTCAAAAGAAGTCAAAGGATGCTTTCACCCAAGAGATAAGTATTTTTTTTCCATTCAAGTTTCTTGTTCTTTTCAATTTTATTCATAATTTTGGTACTTTATTTATAATTCTATTATAAACACTTCCTATAAAGGAAGATATTTGTGAAGACTACCATTACAATGACTTATGGTGGCATCAAAAAATTCAAATTTGTATACTAGGAAGAAGGATTTTCGTACAAAAGGGAGGGAACAATAACTTTACTATTACTCTGCTCATGAACAGATTGATAAACACCCAGTACCATGACATGGGTTGATATCATCAATGATATTGGAAGCAAAGGATAGCCTATTAAAAATCTTAGAGTTTGTGAGATACCCTAGAACTAGATTTGGAATGCTTAATGTAATAAAGGAAGTTGTGTAAGTTTGATAAAGATTACAGGAACATTTAAAATTATTTCTATAAGGAAACGCAAATTAGAAAAAAAATATTTATCAAAGATAAGTAAATCATATCATTTTCCCTTAATTTTTTTTTTATTCATTTGATAAATTTAGTCTTTATATTATTTATTCTTCGTTATAGTTATTTCTTTCAAAACCTCCTATATGAGGATTATAAGTACATCATAAAATTTTCCCTAGTAATGATTCTAAGAATGAAGTTAAATTTGTGACAAGAGGAATCTCCCATGCAAGAGGGAGTGAAATACATGAATATTTCTTTTTTGGACTCAAGAAGAATGAATTATGAATAAATAATACAAGAAATCCTAGAAAATGATAGGTAACCAAGAAGGTTCCATTATTGATAGTCAAGGATATTGAAAACAATAACTCTCTAAAAGGATGCCAAACATTCATATTGTCGAAGAACAATATACCCTACTTGAAGATACCATGTCTAGTAAGCAAAGGGACATGTTT
This sequence comes from Pinus taeda, assembly GCA_000404065.3. Taxonomy (NCBI): domain Eukaryota; kingdom Viridiplantae; phylum Streptophyta; class Pinopsida; order Pinales; family Pinaceae; genus Pinus; species Pinus taeda. The sequence goes on along the minus strand of APFE031561814.1, from coordinate 68,052 downwards.
ACATAACACATAAAGTAACATTGGATGATTATATTTTTTTTCATCCATATCGATGCATTCAGAGTGGAAGAAGTGGAAGAATAAGCTCACAAGATTGTTTTTACTATCAGGTTCCAGTTTGGCAAAAGACGGTATGAAACCTTCTAGGAGCATTTTGAGACATCAACTGATGTTTATTGGGGGTAAAAAATTCTCGCTCTAGTGCCACACCTTTTCATTTTATTCTACACATAGGGACCTTTCTAGCGATGCATGAAGTGCGTCAATTGAAGTCTATATTCCAAAGTTATGCCACTCAAAAGTTGACCTTCCTATTTTCACCACCATGGTTCAAGAGGATGCCATGTCAGCCCCCATTATTCATGGAAAATTGGGTAGCCAAGTTCTATATTGTAACTCCGGTTAAGAGTTGAGGTATTCAAACCTAACCACTAGTAGGTTATCAGGTTGTGTTGTAACCGGGTCACTAGGAGGAAAAGAGATTACATTCTTTTGAGTGCATTTCTTCCATAGCTGAGCGAAAATAGACAAGAGGGATAGGAGATATAACATACAAAGAGGATTTTCACACTATACATGCCATACTTCTTTGTACTTGCAACCATATTTCCTTTAGAGAAAGAGAGCAGAGCGATCTCAACTTCAAGCTAAATTTTTCTCCCAAAAGGGTTTCTTAGAGAATATCTTATGTTATATGTGTGCGAGAGATTTTATTTTACCATGCTCTATTTTCTGCATCATTTTCATTTGCATGCATGCAATAATAACAACAAATATACAAATACGGAGAATTAATAAAACTATAAGAGTGAATAATTTTCATATTTTAAATATAAATTTATTAGATATGTTGTGACGAACTCTCTAGTGGAATATCGACAATTTTTTACTAATCATATTGGTATCAAAGTAGGTTTCTTTGGGTAGTTTATGGAGATTTGTAGGGGATCTAGATCAATAGGGCCAAAAATCGTAAAACACTAATCATGGCTAACAAATCTATGAATGACCCTCATGATATTGCAAAGGTGAGGTTTTTACATTTGGAACAACAAGTCACAGATATAAATTGCAATGTAAACCTCCTCATGGTAGCCCTGTTGAGCCCTGAACTTGCATCTCTCCTACACAATGTCCTAGACATTTTCCATTCACCTGGACCTCCTAAGCTATCAACATCATTGCATATTAATCATAAAAGAGAATTTAAAGTGGTTTTTTAACTATGTCTTTGTGTTTGTTGTTTGAATTATATTTTGCTTATGAGTTGCGGAATGCAACCACTTTCCGCAACTGGTTCAACTTTCCACAGCCGTTTTCGTTAAACTCCAGGTTGCAGGTGTCATTTTTCAAAACAAGACACGTGGGCAAGTTAGAAATGACCTGGACATGGATCAGGTCCTATTGGTCTAGCCGGATTCATCAAAGAAAGTTGTGGTCAACGGTGGTCAAAGAATGGTCTAACGAAGGAGTTCGACGGCAGCTGAACTCTGTTTTCAATCACATGAAGGATTCGTGGCCGTTTCTAGATCCTTGGAGGCACGTTGAGACCTGCAGGCTGACCACGATGTGAATCCAACAGTCGTTTTCAATAGATTGCATAATCTCGGCAACCATGATGCTAATTCCATGGACGTTGTCTTTTACGTGTCCTCTGTCTATGTAGTTTCATAGAAAATAGTTATAAAGCTTTTGTTATAAATAATGTGTTTCTATACGCATATTTCTTAGTCTTTTTGCTTATGTAATTTTACTATTAAGTTGTTGTGCCATGACACTAGTCCCTCTGTGAAAACGTTGTTTTGAAATATAAAAGAAGACTCTGTTTCTACATTATTGCGTGAGCATAATTCTTGATTGATAGCATGTTGACTGAGGCTGTGCAGAGGGCCCCTACACACTGAGGTTTTGTTCTTTTATTGTTGTACAATTTTATGTAATGTTTCTTTAATTCCATTGCATATATTCCACAGTTATTCACTTGTGTATATTTCTTTTGCTATGATATTAAAACTTCACTCTTGTTCATGATTTTACAAGCTTTGTATATTACTATTAACGATGATTGGTGTGTGCGTATGTTTCAGGATAGAAGTAGGCCCGGGCACTTTTACACATTTCCTTTTGAAAAAACTAGTGACATGGAATCCGTCTTTCTGCTGACTTGCTTTTCGTAGTTTTTTTTAATTCCAGTTTTGTTTTGTTGATTTCAGTTTAGTTCATTTGCTTTGTTAAATAGTTTAGAAATCAACTTACTCATATCATTGATGATTACCTCCGAAAGCCATAGCTTAGACTACCTGGCAAGGGATCAGACTATGAATTGATGTGATTTGATTTTAGTTTTACTTTTTTGCAATTAGATATTATATTGCTCGAGTTATTGATGATTACCTCCGAGAGCCATAGCTTAGACTACCTAGCAAGGGATCAAACTATGAATTGATGTGATTTAATTTTAGTTTTACTTTTCTACAATTAGATATCAGATTGCTCAAGTTATTGATGATTAACTCCGAAAGCCATAGCTTAGACTACCTGGCGAGGGATCAAACTATGAATTGATGTGAGTTGATTTTAGTTTTACTTTTCTACAATTAGATACTAGATTGCTCATGTTATTGATGATTATCTCTGAAAGCCATAACTTAGACTACCTGGCGAGGAATCAGACTATGAATGATGTGATTTTATTTTACTTTTATTAGATTGCAATTTTTTATTAGTTTGAGTGCAGTAGCTTAATTCATTTTTCTATTAAGACAGCAGCAGGGATAATGGCTTCATGATCAATAGTTCATTTCTTGTTTGACTTAAGTAGCAACACATCTTCATTTTTGTTCAGAGGTATTAATTTCATCATCAGTATGTTCTAAGACCCTCTGGAGCGTTAAGATCTAGAAATCACTATAGAGGACATAATTGCCTTAAAATCTATATTCATAATTGCCTTATAGAGTTTTCTTAAGACTCAAAGATAGAATTATGATTCACATTAGGAGATAAACAAAGATAAAACCCCCAAAACAAAATAAAAATAAAAATAAAATGACAAAGGTAAGAAACAGGTTATCTTGCATATATAGTGTGCCACACTTCATCGGCTTACGAATCTGTTGAAGCCCCAAAAATTGGGTCGACAACAAGGGGGATACCCACCCGGTCCGGACCTTGGTTAGCAGCTCCTTATTCGTTTGGTATAGCGGGTCCGACTCGAGATAATGGGACCAGTTTCCCAATCTAAGGGTGTATGTGTATGTGTGCAGAGTTGGATGTTGCTCATCTAAGAATACTTAAAGCTAATTTAATTTCAAACTTTTAAACTAACTCTATGCTATTGTAATCTAATGAGAAACAACACATCTAATCTACGCTAACCTGGGGTGTATTTCTTCTATTATGCGATCTAAAGAGATTTCAAACAATAACTGGTAATAAAGATCATTCAGCTATTATAAGAATAGAAATCAATTAAGATAAACCACCTTGCATAAGAAGTTAGGCAAAACAGTTGTGAACAGCATATCGCATAATAAGTTATTCATATATCAGACATAAATAAATGACTCCACCGTACAGAAGTGCCAAATGGTAACTCATACATTCATGCAATAACATATAAACAACTAAAAACTGCAAATCACTTTAAGAATATAAGCAAAAATGGCCAAGAGATAAAAGTACCATTTATGACTAATCCTACTCATAAACTTCAAGCAAAAACGATTTATCTCTACTTGTTCTAACATCTACTAAGAGTACAAAGTGCAACATCAGTAGCAGATATCAAAATGCAAGTAAAAATAAATATCGATCCATCCATTCATCAAAACCTCCTCTGAGAGTGCAGAAGTGCATGTTCTGAGGATAAGTTTTTGACAAATCTCTGGACCCTTCTCTAAATGCATGAGAAGGGTTAAAATACTACTTCCTAATTCTAATAATAGTGTTTTTACAAAATTTAGGATGCGGTTTTCAAATGATCGTCCTTTTTCTAATCTAATTAAAAAGAATCAACAAATTCTAAAATAAGGCTACTTCTGAACTTGGTCCTTAAAACTGCAAGTGTTCATCATGGGCTTGAGAAGAGTCGGATGGCTGACTTCTGCGCTGAGCTGGGCTGCGAAAACAGAATCTATGAGAGCTGGCACTACTTTTTCGGTTGCGTTTATGATGCATTTCACAGTCATCCATTGACTATGTGGCTTGACCAAGTATGCCCAGTAACACTCCCAATTTAATCTGTTCAATGCCTGGATTGCTTTTCCCTTTTCCTGCGCCTTCTGCTTCCAGTCGTAGTTTATTTGGTAGGTACCCCGGGGTGGTCTCTTCGATTAAGTTGGCCCTGTGTAAATTCTCATTTACACAGTCGATAAGAATGTTTGCCTGCGTGGCCGTTGTCTCCGCTGCTTGTTCCGCCTGCCTGATTTGATCGTCCCATTTATTCCATAGCAATTCTTTATGATTCTCGTTTATTCTGGGTGCACTTGCTCTTTTCCCTTCCTCTTCATCCTGCGAAGCTAAGTATTCTGTATTCATAACATATGCGGACAGATAAAAAGGAGGATAGACCCTTTGAGACAATGATCTTTTAGACCGGTAATTCATAACAGCCGTGTATAGATTATCAGAAAAGATCTTGGCCCAATCCATAATATCGACGTTTGTGGCAGCGTCTATTAGTGGTAGCCATTCAGACGAAAACTTATTGATATCTGGCATCCCAAATAATCTACAAAGCATGGCCGCAGCAAAACAATACGGAGAGGTGAGGGAGCTAGTGTTGTACATACTGTTTTTGTCCTTTTTGAGCGGCTCCTCTTTTCTGGACCAATCTTTAGTGGTCTCTGCTAGGTTTGGGTTCTCTGCCGCAAATTTCTTGACAAATTGTGCATTGTAAGTCGCATGTGGTTCAGGGAGATGATACATAAGCTTTAAATCTTGCGCGACGAATGACCCGATGAGCCCATGTCCTTGAACCTTGAATTGTCTGTTGTTCAACTCTGCATTGTCAAGTATCCACTTGATCATATCTGTATATGGTAAAATTTTGGGCCTTGCTGCTATCCGGTGAAGAAATGAACATGCTAGCTCCTCTAAGGACGCCTCGGAAGAGTGTTGTGAGCCCGCGACAGTATCAACCTTCATTATTCTAGGATTTTCTTCCTCCAGCAGCCTGTTACATGCTTTCCCATGTCGATATCCCTGCGTCTCTGTTGCAGGCAATGTCTGTATACAAAGGCGCCATCTCCTTCGTCTTTTCCTTCGCCTTAGAGCCTTGAGCTTTATTTTTCTTTCCCATTTGCTCCTTCGTTTGGCTTTGAATCGTCTTAGCTCTTCGTTCCTGCAGATTACGAGTGAAATGGAAATGACTGATTAAGAAAGGTGATGGGAGAGTTTTAAATGCAATAGATATATCAAATATGCACTATGTTGAAGTAATCTTACAAAACAACGTCTCATTCATTTCATAACTACAACTAATTTCATTTTACTTCTTAAAGCGCTCATATTTTGAGTCAGATTATGGTAAGTGGCTTTTCTTTGAATGGCGTGCCCAAAGGATTCGTGATTAAGTGATTTATGATTTGCTTACGTAACATCACAGATCATGCCATCGCATATCGTGCCATCGCAAATCGCGCCATCGCAAATCGTAAGATCGCAGATTGCGCCATCGCAGCGATCGCAACATCGCAGGTCGCAGAAGTTTGATGTTTGCCAAATCTTGCCAGTTCATTTCTGCGAAATGCGATCTTGCGATCGGTGTTATCGCAGATCGGTAAATCTTGAAGTTTTTTCCTTATGAGTATTACTTCATTGCGATGCGATGTTATGCTTAACACAAGGGTCTTGCGCATACTGATATTATAGAGAAATGGAGGCATTTCCTATCTTTTTTGCAAAGCGGTTTTAAAGATATTTCCCTTATCATAGACTTAGGTTAAAAAAATATTCAAAAGACATTTCTAAGCTTACGATGGTAACCTTATTTTGAAGAAAGAAAAAACTTGATTTTTCTTAAAAATTTAACTAAGGGTCCCCATTCATTTAGTATTTGGACAACACTTAAATGAACAAGCGGGGTGTTGTTGGCCACAACAGGTAGATAAAGTTAATCTTACTATACTATCTCCCAGAGGTTATGTAATAGCAAAATAATCTGTGAATTGTTAACAAATATCCTCACTTTGGAACTCTCTACCTGTTGATATTCTTCCTTCTATTCTTTGTTGACCATTTGTATCATCACAATGACCAAGGTCTACTTGAACAAAAGCAATCACTACTTGCTCAACAATTACAAATTCTACAACGTTGCCATATAAACATTTTGATCTTTGCACAAGAAGTTATTTTTCCATCATACTTTTCCCTCATCCTACTAATTCGCCACTCTGTATCAGCAAGCCTCAAGATGTCCTCTAGCTGGCTCATATGTATACCCAAACAATGAATAAGGTAGAATATCATGGATGAACAAGGTCACAGTGAAGGGAAACAACAATTTGGGCATGGCAAACACTAAATCCAGCATTATTGTGAATGTCTACTTCTCATCTATCCACAAGAGAATATTTGCAGTTTTTTTATTTTTATTTTTACAGTGATTTTGTAAGCCTTGGATGGCTGGTTAAAGTTTTGAATCTTTATAATAGGCACTTCACACGAAATCTTAGATGAAAATTTTGGTTTTTATAATCCTCTTCCTGCAATATGTTACGGCTTGCCTCCCTAAACCTGAATAAATCCACAAACAAACGCAGAACCAGAGACCAACTCTTTGTATCCTAAGATATAACTTAACACTTGGAGCTTCCTGCAATTCTTTCTAGACTCCATGGCTCTTATACCCTGCATCATTTTTCTTATATCCAACAAAATAGGACCCTTACAACAATCTAATATATTTTTAACATGAAATCGAGGGTTTTGAAATAAAGAGATACAGAATAGAGGAGGACAACTCTGTATGTACCTGCTCCATCTTAGATTCTTTCATTTACCTCACATTCAATAACCCAACAATAGTGCATTCATGTGAATTCGACGTTATCCTCTTGATCTGGCAGCGTTGAATGTTTGAACACCTAGAGGATCAGTGTTTGGCGGTCATGTTGATTAAAATTGAACAATGACACAGTATTGGAAATAGAAAAAATGTCACATATACATTTTCCTTAGCGATTGTCAAACTATGTGTGCCTTTCCTTTGACACGAATTAGGTGTCCTTGAAATTGTTTGGACAGCTAGAGTCATACACTTTGAATAATGGTCGTCCTGGTTTGGCGCTAGAACGTAGACAGCTAGAGTCATACACTTTTTATTTGACAACGAAATCCCACTGCCGGGAGAGAGCAAAAAAAGTAGACTAAAACTGAGCAAAAAGAAGTTAAAAACTAAGCAAAAGGAAGTTAAGTTGACAACGTGAATTAATTTTTAAGACATGCTTGTAATTTAGGAAATTGGCATTGTAATTGGTTTGAATCCACGATCAATCCATCAATGGTGTCTCTGTGTTCATATATATTTCTAGAACAGAAGAATGGAACACTAATATCGATCTGTGAATATTGAATGACACTTGCAAACAAACAAGAAAGAGATTAATGGAAATTCATGAATTGAATGGTTAATAGCAATCTGTGAATGAATGGAATGGCATTTGCTAACAAACATTAACAAAGATTACTAATAGCAATTTGCGATTGGAATAATGGCATTTTCTAACAAACATTACTAATATCAGTTTCAGTTCAGAAATAGTTGTAGATAATTTCTTTATCAGTTTCAGTGTGGAGACCAACTCTAATTGCAAACAGTTTCAGTTGGTTTGATGGTTCTGGCTTACCTGGAATGCCAAATCCCTTCAGATTTTGATTCACAAATCACCAAGAAATGGAGGAATCCGCACAAAATGTATACCCTGGCGCTAGTTGCAATAAGTCGCCCAGAAATGGAGGATTCCGCACAAAATGTATACCCTAGTCCAACAAGTCGCCAAGAAATGGAGGATTTCGCACAAAATGTATACCCTGGTCCAACGAGTCACCAACAAATGGAGGATTCCGCACAAAATGTACACCCTGGTCCCTGGCGCTGCTGGAAAGAGTCACCAATTCAAAAATCATAAATGGGGGATTTGTGAACTGAGAAATCGGAGGACCGAAACTAGAAAATTTATACACCCTTGCCATCGATGAAAACCGATTTGAAAACAGGGAGCCGTTCACCATTTCCCTCCATTTGAAAACCAAAAAATCAAGGTGATTGGGACCGAATCAAACCTCCCAAACCAGAAAAACCAAAGACGGGGCGATTGCAAACGAATTTAACACTACAAATCAGAAAATCCGACGATTTTAAGGGAATACAATCTCCCAAACCAGGGGAATTGAGCCAGATGAGCCTTCGCAGGGTTTATCCGCCCCTTTTTCAGGGGGCTAAAATCAAAAAAATAATTACTTTTTAAATAAAAGTTGGGCTAACTATATGAAAAGGGTGTTTTATAAAAATTCCGCCCCTCTAAAATGCAAAACCCCTTAAATTTCACCCTTGGGCTAAAATTTGCCCCTAAAATTTACCATGGTATTGTGTGGTCAGAAGGCTTGCGTACTCTCATAGATGAGAATTGGTTGTGGTAGATAATCGGAAAGTTTCCATCCCATAGTCTATCTCCTAGATTGTAGCCATGCGCAGTGCTTAAGGAAGGGTCGGGATGACTCGGCGTTGAGATGGTGTGGCAAGAATGGAATTGGGTGTGCTATTGGCACTACTTGTTACGAGGTGACATGTGGAGCAAAGTCGTTGGAGCTATTACGCGATAATGGGAGTTGTGGACCAATCATGAGTGTTTGCTACCGAAAAGAGTGACCCATGAGGACATGAAGTTCGGGCGCTAGTTCCCGACAGTTAAAACGCAAAGCACATTTTAAGAGGAGTGAGATGGTGCAAGCCCAGGACATGATGACCTCCACATGATCCTGATCATCATTGTAATGGCGCGGGGCAGACCCACAAGACAAGTCAGCCCAAAAGACTGACCCCAGAGTAATGCAGGGAAGCGCATAAGGTGAAGGTCATGTAATAGAACCCAGGGAACGGGGAAATCGTTGTTAATAGACAGCCTGTCGAATAATCGCGTAAAAGCATATATTAATATGGTTGACACAAACGGGTCAATTAGAGAGAGAGAGAGAGAGAGATAATGTGTGTGTGTGTGTGTTTGTGTGTGTATCTTCGTATGTGCATTTAAATGTAGAACCCGTGTTATATATACCCTCATATGTGCATCTATATGTAGAACCCATGCTAGGAACAGGTCAATAGTTAATACACCATTGCCAAGTGGTGCTAGGAGGTTGGTGTTGGCATTATGATTCAGGTGTTGTCCTTGATGGCAACTCACTCAGAGGTTCTCAGTATTATTTCCAACAGTTGGCTAGGTAGCCACGTGGCGGGTTGATGTCGTGGCTCCATCTAATTCATTTAAGTTCAAGTGGTCATATCTCTCGATCTAAAGGTTAGATTGGGACGAAATTTATATCACAAAAATCGTCTTAATGAGACGAATGCATAAATAAGATCTATCAAAGTTTTGAATAGGTTGAAAAGAGATTGAAACTTTAAACCCCATTTCCATAACGATATCTTAGGTCTTGGGTCAGCGTAGTGACCAACTCCTTCTAACCTGTGTTTTTGGTGGGATTTAGGAGGGAGTACGTTACAGAGTGGTATCAAAACATTTAGGTTCAACACTTGCATTGGATGGATTATATCATGGGCAAGTAAAAGCAGGTTCTTGCAAGGAGTTTCATATTGATTTTTTTTAATTAGCAAAACAAATGTTTATGTGTTAAAATTCGGCTTGGATTGTTTGCATGTATTAGTGTTGTGCTTACCTTGTGATTTGAGTAAGTAGCATGGTACTAACGATTGATATGAATTCATTATTATTGATGGGCTAACTTGCAATGTATTGTTCAGCGATCCTGGCACTAGCAGAGTTCCAACAATGAGCTAAGGTGATAACAATTGTTATATGTTTGAATTTTGCCTAAATCTAACAATTATGCGTGTAACAAAAAATAATATAAGATGGAATCACCCAAAACAACGAAGGATGGCACCACATAAATCCTGAAGGCCATGAAATGAACAGAAAGATGGTAGAACATAGCTATGATCAATCATAGCATAGACAAGCAGAAGCAAGGACAAATGAAGAAGAAAGATCAATGGGCCAAGGGGGAGGGGCAGACTCTCCTGACTTAATGGATACCTTGAAGGTCTAAGGGCCGAGATTAGACGCTGCAAGGTAGATAATGAAAGGCTAGTACAGGCTCTAGAAAAAGCAGGTTGAGATAAATGTAGCCATAGTGCAAAGCCTCCTAGACTTACAAAGGCAAAGGCAATGTGAGTTGGGGGCTAATCATAGAGGTAGGGAGAGTTCTTTAAAACTAGAAGAGAAAACAAATGGGGCAGAGGGTAACAGGTCCAAGAAATAACACAAATGGGAAAGCGAAGACGCAGTGAGAGGGAATGCACCATTGAGCACCCCATAGAGTAGATCTAGCATATGTGGTCATTACTCTGGTAGGCATTCTAGTTCTTCTACCATGAGACATTGTTGTCGTCATCATCAAAGAAAAATAAAAAGAAAAATGGACTATATGCCAGAAGAATTTAAGAGGGTTAAACCACCCACATTTGATGGAGAAATTAAAAAATATGAAGATGCAGAAGCTTGATTGCTTGGAATGAAGGAGTTTTTCAAAATCCATAACTATTCCAAGAACATGAAAGCAAAAGTAGCCACTTATAGTCTTAAGGGAAACTCAATCATATGGTGAAAAGATTTGAAGAATGTCACAAGAATAACTGAAAAAAGTTTGCATTGGAATGAGTTTGAAAATCTCTTCAAGGAAAAATATCTATCAGACATCTACTATGACAACAAAGCACAAAATAGCCATCAAAACGAGGTATGGACATTATGAATTTGTGGCAATGCCCTTTGAACTTACCAATACACCTACAAACTTTATGTGTTTTATGAACAATGTATGGTGCCCTTATTTGAATAAGTTTGTCAGTCTTCATGGACGATATTTTGGTTTATTTAAAAACCAAGGAGGAGCACGAAGAGCATTTGGTCGCAGTATTGTAATTGCTAAAAGAGCATAAGCTTCATGCAAAGCTTAGTAATGCAATTTCTTTCAGCCACAGATTCATAAATTGGGACACATTATCTAAAGGGAGGGAGTAAGTTAACCCAAAGAAGATTAAGGCTATCATGGAATGGCCAATACCTAGGAATGTGATTGAAGTTAGGTCCTTCATAGAACTGGCAGGCTACTACAAAAGATTCATCAAAAACTTCACCAAGATAGGCCACCCACTCACTTTCTTGCAAAACAATGAGAAATTTAAATGGACAATTGATTGTGCAGCAAGTTTTGATTAGTTGAAATTGTTATTGACCAATGCATTAGTTTTAAGGATAGCAGAGCCTAAAAAGGATTTCATTCTATGCACAAATGCCAACAAGGAGGGGACTCGGTGGAGGGTTGATGCATGAGAGTTAGGTGGTGTGATATGAGCCTTGAAAGCTAAATGAGCATGAACAAAATTCTGTAACTCGTGATCTTGAATTAGTTGTCATCATCCATGTGCTAAAGATGTAGACACACTACCTTCTTGGTAGAAAGTTCACCCTAATCACTAATCATGGAGGGTTGAAGTAATTATTTGAACAGAGAAAGTTAAATGCATGGCAAGCTCGATGGCTATCCACACTCAACAAATTTGATTTTGAAATCAAGTATATAAAAAGCAACGAAAACAGAGTAGCAGACACACTCAGCAAGAGGGTGACGACAAAAAGAATGAAGAATATCACCTCTCAGATGACGACCTGGTTAAATTCAAAAATAGAATTTATGTGCCAAAAAAGAGTTTCATACTAAGCCATATTCCAACCACCCAAGATACCAAAAGACTCTCACTACAATCAAAAAGTTCTATTATTGGCCTAAATTGAAAAGAGAAGTCATTGATTTTGTTGCCAAGTGCATCGAATGAAAGCAAGTGAAGGTCGAATGTAAACATCCAGCAAGTTTATTGCAACGCACTCTCATTCTGAAATAGAAGTGGCAAGTGATCGCCATGGACTTTATTATTGGTTTGCGAAGAACCTCTAAACAACTTGATGCCATTATGGTGGTCATTGAAAATTTTAACAAAGTGGCTCATTTTGTAGCAATCAAATCCCCCAATTCAGCGAGTGAAATGGTAGGTATTCATAAAGGAAATCGTCCCAAGAATATTATCTCGAATAGAGATGTCACATTCACTTCAAAGTTTTGGAAGGAGTTACTTATAGGCTTAAGGATTGAATTGGCATTTAGTAGAGCTTATCATCCACAAACAAGTGGCCAAAAAGAGAGGATGAATAGAATCATTGAAGACATGTTGATGATGTATGTATTGCACCTGCAAAAGAAGTGGGAAGAGTATCTTCCACTTGTAGAATTTGCATACAGCAATGGGCACCAAGAATCTTTAAAGATGAGACCATTTTAGGCACTTTATCGAAGGAGATGCAATACTCTTATCAGATAGAGTGATCTAGCAAACAACGTTTTGATTGCGCCCGATATGTTAAAAAAATGGAGCAACAAATGCAGGTCATCAAACAAAAATTTAAAAGTGGAACAAGACAAGCAAAAAAACTATGCAAACCAGCATATGGTGCACAGGGAATTATGAGTTGGGGAACATGTTTACTTGAGAATCAAACCCAAGATCTCATCTTTCAGTTGTTGTTTTGGTTCAAATTCCCTCTAAAAGCACTCCACCTCAACCTTTGTAAATTGGCTCAGGGGTTACCTCAAGTTACAGGTAAGAGTGGTTGTAGCTCGTCTATGGTTGGGTGGAGTGTTGTAGATCCGATCTCAGTTGCCAACTCCAGTGTTGAATTCAAATAAGTGTTTGTAAATACACTTTTGGTTATTGAGTTCATGTTGAACTATTACATTAGTGTGGCATTCATTTTATTAATGATTTTTGGTTTGTTGAGATTGGAATGGAAATTCTAATGAATGTGTGTCTTGTTGTTGTAGTGTTGCACTAATGCTCTTTATGCAAGAAATACAAGTGTAACCACCTATATGAGTGTTGTTTGCAATGAATATCATCATTATATGTAGGATGAGCACTAGATGTTCACTATGTGGCTCAGATCTGTAGTAATGTTTATTTGATGACCAGTTGTGTTCTTTATTCTTGAAAATTGAACCATCTTGAATGTGATTATCATAGGCATGTAATAGTGTTAATCTTGAGCCCAAATGTAGGTTTCCACTTTTAAATTGAACTAGTTTATCTATGAGACAAAGATCTCCCTGTAACTTCCTTGAGCATTGTATGCTTTATGGTTGCCTTGTAACCTTCTTGGGCATTGTATGCTTATTGTTCCTCAAAAGAGATTTGTAGATCTCTAGAACGATATCACATGTTTCCCGCAAATTATTAAGATTTAAAGGGACCCCAGACCTCTACGAGGCTAAATGGGTAAGTCCCTGGACTATGTTATGCATTTTAGTCATCGAGAACCCATGAAGTGTAATTTTGTTTTAAGCTCAGAAGGGGTAGCACCAACATGTGCTTCATAATACTTTGATAGCCATGACTGAGTTCTGATGCAAGTCCAACCACTTGCAGAACCACCATAGCCGAATCCTAGTTGAGTTCCTTCGCAAAAGAGTCAGTGCAAAGTGATCGAAAAGATCTTATCTCTTACCTTAACCTCATAACCTTATCCCTTGATTGTAGTGGGGTTTATTGGGTTGCTTGCATGTTTGTTGATGGCTAGGTCATTAGCCTGCGACACATACCATAAGCGACGCTAGCATCTCGAACAATTGAAATTGATAAGGAGAGATCAACAGCTCAAAAAGAGCCCAAGGTGACGTGTCCCAATAGTCACGACCCTAGGAGTTCATAACAAGTACAAAAAGAGAACACTGGGATGACCAGATGAGTTGGTGAAGCCGCCTACGTGGAAGTCGTTGAGGTGAGTTGGAGCCATCGCATTGATCGGTGGGTGATTTTTGTGGAGTCAGTGTGAGATGCGACTCTTTTGCTCTAGTCATATCACAACTTCTCCATGACTCAAACCTCTTAGACATGCATCTTATTACCATTGTTGCTACCTAGACAAATGGGAGGTCTGGAAAAAATGGAAAAGTCAAGTGACTAGATCGTTTCTTGATGGTAGACTCTCTAACTGAATGTTTAGGTAGGTTTTGCTCATGGATACAATTGGAGGACATATCTAATCATTTCTCGATCTTTTTACAATTGGAGCTTCACTCCTCTCCGATGAAGTATCTATTAAAATTCAACCACTCTTGGATCAAGGAGAAACCCTTCAAAACCTTGGTTCACTCTTGCTCGAAGAAAACCTCGGTGGATCTGTCTCAAGGATGGACATTGGACACCTGGTCTTATAGAATGTTGGAACTGAAGAAATAGAAAAACAAAAAACAAAAAGTGCTAAGCAATGGGATAGGGTCCTCACTTTTGAACTGAAAAGAGAATTGGAAGAAATTAAATCTTTTTATATTTCCTTCAAGATTCCTTTATATCTTCTGGTTTTCGAGAGGCCATCAAAAGACGTCTTTGTGCCTTGGCCAAAATGAAAGCTCCACTGCTCAAAGTTGAAGAGGAGAGGTGGGATTTAAAAAGCAAGGCGATATGGGTAAGGGAAGGAGATGGCAATACAAAATTTTCCCATAGACTTGCTAACCATAAGAGGGACAAAACTTCATATGGTACTTACGAGACGATTCAGGGCACTCTCTACTCACGACAAGATTTGGAAAGGGCTACTAAGGATCATTTCACCAATTTATAGAAAGATCCTAGCATTAATGTGATTCAAAACTAGCTCCAAGTAATTCAACATTTTCCTTGTCTCTTCTCAGAGGAAGAATCTTCTAAATTGGGTGGCCATGTATCTCTAGAAGAGCTTAAGGGTGTTCTACACTCCCTTGCTAAGGACAAGTGTCTCTGTCTCCACAGGTGGACTATTGGACTGTGTCTGGAATTTTTTGACCTGTTTTCGAATGACATTCTTCAGGTGGTGGAAAAGGCTAAGATAGTAGTGAGGGTCACTGGAGCAACCAATGCCACTTTCATTGCTCTTATACCCAAAGTCTTCAAACCTCAGTCCTTTAATGATTTTAGGCCAATATCACCATGTAATATGATATACAAAGTAAATGCCAAAGTTATTTCAAACAAACTAAAAATCTTTCCATCCCCAATTATATCACCTAGACAATTCAATTTCCTTCATGGGCGCACAACTCATGGTGCCATTGGAACAACCGAAGAAGTTATGCACTTTATTAAGACTAAAAAACGCAGTGCCATGATACTCAAAATGGACCTAGTCAAGGCTTATAACAAGGTGAATTGGGATTATATTAGGTTGTTGCTCATTCATACAGGGCTTGACCTAAAAGTCACCAATTGTATTATGGGATGTAATTCTTCTACAAATTCCTTTGCACTTGTAAACAATTCCTCGTCTACATTTTTCTCTTACTCCTAAGGCCTTAGACAAGGTTGTCCCTTATATCCCATCTTATTATCGAGGGTCTTAACAAAATGATATCAAAGGTAAAATGTGATGGTTGAATAAAAGGGAGCAAAGTAACAAAGATTTTGCACTTTTCTTTGGTCCGAAAAGAAAAATAGTGTTGGAATCCATCTGGTCGAAGTGGAAATTACTAGGATGGGGCTTCAAAATCCTTCATTGGTTCAGCGTTGCCCTTGCTATGAAAAGCTTCTAGCAGGCTATCACAAGAACTAACATATGGAGTCTGACTATAACTAGAAAATACTTTCATAATAGGCCATTCATTGATTTTTTGAGGACCTTTCATTTTCAACACTCCCATTCAAGGTTTATTACTTGGAGGGGTCTCAAGTTGGTTTTTCCCTCAATTGCCAAATTGTAGGGCCTAGAAGGTGGGAAATGACCACAAGGTTATCTTGGGGAAAGACAGAGGTTATGCCAAGCTTTTGCATCGAACTCCATGTCTATATCACCATGGTGTTGGAAAAGTTCTCGTGTTTTGGGCCTTCAGGGTCCTCTAACTGTCGAGTAAGATAGTTTTATCACAAATCTTTCATCTAATGGGCTTTACCTTGAAGAAGACATCATTGCATGGATCTTGAACACCCACATCGGGGCAGTTTACAGCGAGCGAGGCCTATGATTCCATTTATGCTTTCTCTATGACCCAAAAGGACTATTGGTGGGACAAAAGATTTGGTCATGGGCTCTTCCGCCAAAACTAAGATGTTTTGTTTGGCTTTCCCTAGAGAATTATATCCTCACCTAGAAGAACCTTTCTCAAAGAGGTTTCACAAGGCCTAATATATGTCACCTCTGCTTGAGAGGGGTTGAATCAATTCATCACATGTTCTTCGATTGTTCCTTATCTACAACGATCTGGTATGATGTTTTATCCTCCCTCAATTTATAGGTTGAAGGCTTTTATTCCTCTTTTGAATCTTGTCTTTGTGGGTGGGATGCCAAGATGGGATGGACAAATCCCTCCTTGTTTTCATAGCCTAGGACATATGGATGGTTTGCAACCAGCTTCTATTTGAGAATCATTCAATTTGTAGGCTTGTCATTACAACGCAAATCCGGGGCTTCTTCAAAGATTTCTTGAGGCCACAAAAATTGTAATCATATCGGCCTTTCTAATTTCCCATGAGACCATAGTCTTGTAATATGGGTTTTATTGATTCCGCAACTCAAGATGGGAGATGTCGGGGTGGTGTTCGCTTAATAGGCATTGTCTACCGACGTGACAAAAACCCGGACAGCAGTTTCTTGCCGGAATCTGGTAAAAGAAAAAATCAAAAAATCAGGTAGTTAAGAGTGTTTGAATCATTTTTTTATGATGGAAATGGATTCAGCACCATCACGAACCCATGGGGCACCCAAAATCTTGAAGTTTGACACCTGTAACCAAGATTTTTAAAAATTTCTGCCATAATTTTTCATAAACTTGCCGGAATGTCTGAGCTATTTTGTAGGTTTTTTAGAATACGAGCACTTAATATGCCAAGGAACTCTCTCCCTTCAGATTTGGCTGAAGATGGGGAATGGCCCAAACAATGCGGCATAAATTGGTGCAAGTTAGATGCTTTTGTTTTTTGCATTGCACTTAAACATTGATCCTATGCAAGTTTATGGGGATTCCAAGTGCATCATTGATTGGATAGTAGGGAGGCATAAAATAGAAGCTTATAGTTTACAATATTGGCAGGACAGTATCACAAAGTTTAAAGAAAAAAATTCTCTCATTCCAGCACATTCACCAGGAATGGAACAGTCATGTGGATTTTCTTGCTTTCCAATAAAATCCTTTTATGAAAAAAGACACGGCGGCTCATTACCGTTCGAGGATTCAACTATCAGGAATTTCAAATGACTTGATCTTTACTAGCTATTGGAAAAGTTCTTGGGAATTTTGCTGGACTCCTTACAGCTCCATGCAACAATCTTGTGGCTTAAAAAATTTCAAATTAAAACACTTTCTATGCTTTTGTTCTTTCCTGAGCCCATATATGCTAAGTGAATTCTGTTATTTTTGTATGCTGTATAGATAGTACAGCAAAGGATGTCAGTTTATTTTTATGTAATCCTTCTAGTCCAAGTCTATTTTTTGTATGGCACGGCTGTTATGAAATGTGTCTAAAAATGTAAATGATCAGGTATTATAGCCGTGTATTCTTTTTTTCATATGAAATGAGATATTATTTTTCCAGAGGCTGTTATGAAATGTGTCTAAAAATGTAAAATGATCAGGTATTATGGCCGTGTATTCTTTTTTTCATATGAAATGAGATATTATTTTCCTTTCTTGAAAAATAGAAGATATGAAACTCGAAATTTCAGAAACAGAATCTAAAAACCAAGAGCAGATTTAAAACAAAGTCATGGTAGTTATTCCCTAGTAAACAACACAAAACCCAACGTTAAAACATACCAAATCACATGCCCCAGAAAATTAGATTAAAGCTTGAAAACTTGAAACCCGTTACTCCAACAACCCTGTCGTTATCAATCTCCAAGAAAGAGGTCTAGCAACTGCCACCCAACCTTGAAGGGAAGCTGATAATAAGGTATATCAAGGACGAGTACCCTCCATGAACCAAAGCCTCGCCAGCTTAATGGGCTCTCCACAGTTACCGATTGGTGAAGACAGGCTTGTCAGATTGTTTTTCTTGATTCTTTGTATAGCAGTAGCAATAGCCCAGCTCTGGCATTTTGACATAAATATTTTAAGTGTAGTGTTTAATTTTGTCGGTATAAATCATCTTTCACAAAATCAGGATTGAGGAGAGGACAGTTTTTCTTTGGGAAAAAGGAGAAAATCACACGCACAGAGTTTTCTCATATCTTCAACTTCTCCTTGGTAAAAATGCTCGCACACCTTGAGTATCTAATTATTTAATTTTATAGAGGTCCTTACGTATTTAATTATTTACTTTTATAGAGGCAGCAGGTGAAATGGGGTGTTAGTGCACCCCAAAGGGAAAGTAAAACTATCCTACTTCGGAGCCGAAACTAAGTAGAGGCCTACACAATGCTACTGTTGGAGTCTGGGCGGAGCCCCTAGGAGTGTGGGCAGAGACCTAGAAACTAAGTAGAGACCTATACAATGCTTCAAGGAGTCATGTAGTCATGCAAGCTGTCTCACAGTGAACCTGAACATTAAGGGAGACTCACAAATTATTATTAGACATCTCCATTTTGGATCCTTCCCCCCAACTGGCATGATCTTCAAACTTAACTCTAGTTGTAAGAGGATCCGGCGTAGTCTTCGTTCCATGAAAAGCATTTTCTTAGGCACAATAATGCAATCGCGGATTCCTTAACTAATCTTACAATCCACAATGAAAAAGAATGAACCTTTTATGTCAACAATCAAGAGTCCCACTTCCCCATTCCTTTATTCCTTGAATAAGATGACATCTGGTGACTATTGCGGGTGTCACCTGGCAGCACACCCGCCCCAAGGTCAAATCGAGGTCATTTCTATTATTTGGTCACTAATGAAATTACCTGCTCTGTCCTCCCCCGCTCGATAGTAGTTATGGGTACAACAACCCAAATCATGGGTATTTCTGGGCAGCCCCCAGAGTCACATCCAGGTCCTTTCTATCATTTGGAACAGTTGGTCCTCGTCTTATTTCACTCATGAAATTCCCTGCTTCCTGTCTTCTCCCGCTCGGTCGTAGTTATGGAGCTATACACCCCAATTCATGGGAACTTGAGTCGGCAGTACATGGCACTGGCCCAGGAGTCAGTTAACACAATGCGGCCCCTCCACTTGGTTTTTGAGGCAGATCCGCTGAGGTTTCAAGCTTGGGACTTTGTAGTTACTGGGCAGCTTGTGGAAATCAATTTGATGCAGCGGTCTATTTGGTTCACCCGAGGCAACAAATGTATAAATACAGGCTTTGGTTATAAATATTGCAGGGTTTATGTAGTTTGTGGGGATTACAGTGAAACAGCGAAAACACAGACTGAGAATGGCAGCATGCTCGAGCAGGCCAGTGGAAAATCCCTTCGTTCCCTTCCTCTGAAATCTCAGATCTTCAGGACAGCATGGCTCGGCTACAATTTAAGTATCACCAATTGACAGCAAAATTGACTTCCACCATGGAACTATTGACAGAGCAACGGTAACAGCTTCAACGGAAATCAACGGCTTAAGGGATCAGATTAAAGAAATGTAACATGTTCGTGTTCAGGGTACTCTATTTTATTCTTCCTCTTTCAACTTAGTTTAAACTTTACTCTCCTGTTTACAGCCTCCCTGATTCAAATGTAGATACTCCATTCTTAGAGCTTGTAGCTTCACACAGCTTCAACGGAAATCAACGGCTTAAGGGATCAGATTAAAGAAATGTAACATGTTCGTGTTCAGGGTACTCTATTTTATTCTTCCTCTTTCAACTTAGTTTAAACTTTACTCTCCTGTTTACAGCCTCCCTGATTCAAATGTAGATACTCCATTCTTAGAGCTTGTAGCTTCACACAGCCTCATTATAAACCCTCCATCTGTCCAGGCAGAATTTGACCAATACAACATTTCCCTGTTTTGGTTTAATATATATATATATATAATTCCTTAATTAACTTTTTGGTTTCTTTGACCATAATTTATGCATTCTTTAACATATGTTAAATAGGTAGGAGAGGTAGGAGAGGAAGGACGGAAGATTTGGTTTCTTTGACCATAATTTATGCATTCTTTAACATATGTTAAATAGGTAGGAGAGGAAGGACGGAAGATGGGCGACAATGGCCTTGGTCTAGGGTTTGGTTACAGTTGAAAATGGATCTTGCGATCAAGGTGTGCCTAAACTTTTCTTTGGGCCTTCATTCCTGAACTAATCCCATTTTTTGTCAACTCTATTAAAATATTTATTAATCCCCTTTTTTTTGTCAACTCTATTAAAATATTTACTAATCCCTTTTTTTGCCTTGGAGTGCCACAATGGCCTTGGTCTAGGGTTTGGTGCCGGTTGAAAATGTTGGCCGGTCAGGGGGTGCCTAAGCTTTTCTTTGGGCCTTCATTCCTGAACTAATCCCTTTTCTTGTCAACTCTATTAAAATATTTACTAATCCCCTTTTTTGTCTTGGAGGAGGGGTCTGTCTTCACTGCCCAGTTTATTGCATTTCGCTTAAGGGTTACCGGTTACGGTTTTTCCGTGAGTCTTCATTCACTAAGGATCTCCATTAAATTATTTCGCTCAAAGATTACCGGTTACGGTTTTTCCGTGACTCTTCTTTCACAAAGGATCTCCATTAAATTAATTACCAATATCCCCTTCATCTTGGAGGGGATCTCCATTAAATTAATTACCAATATCCCCTTCATCTTGGAGGGGTTTGTTTATTACTGTGTGCTGTTTATATCATTTCGCTGCAGGGTTATCGGTTACGTTTCTCCCCGGCGGTGCTTTTGCCCCTTGTTTTTTTTACCTTGGGCTTTTCGTTGCTTGCGCCAGTTTTCCAGTCAAGTCACTAAGCGTGGAGGTTTTTTTAGTCTTCTCACCCTAACAATTTGTAGAATGGTCAGTCCCAAAGATTATGTGGACTTAGAACCAAAATTGGAGGACATTTTGTCAGGGGTTTGGAACCGACTCAACAGAACTTGGGGGAAGGTAATTTTGCCAGCGAAGTCTCCACCTAGCAAAATATGCGTTACCACCTGGCAAAAGACGTTGTACAGCGCTGGCATGCAACACCGGAGGAGTCAAAACCCTTCTCCACAAAGGCAGTATGTTGACCTCCTGACACTGCATCTCCCACCGATGAGGAGAATGCAGTGCACTTGGCCAGCTTCATTGTTGGGTTGTCGCCGCATTTACTGATAAGTCCAAAACTCCTCCTACAACCCCTATTTCAAGTTTTTTAACGGGTGCCCTTGAAGACATTTTCAAGAGCAGTGGTTTTAACAAAAATGGAGGGGCTTAAATCTTGTTTATATGAGGTTTCAAGGGGTGAGGAGAATAAAGCGCACTTGGCGAACTTTATTGTTGGGTTGTCGCTGCATTTACTGGTGAGTCCAAAAACTCCTACTACAACCCCTATTTCAAGTTTTTTAACGAGTGGCCTTGAAGACGTTTTAAGAGTAGTTGTTTTAACAGAAATGGAGGGGCTTAAATCTTGTTTATATGAGGTTTCAAGGTCAACACCCCTATTTAAGGCCAGAGTCTGAATAGAACACAGTGGTGCAAAATCCCTGTATCAACATGTGCCCTTAACCTCTCAGAGTATTTTCACTTAGCTGTAGAGTATGCGGTGATCGTGGAGGGTTCGTTCAAAGGCGGGTTCGTTCAAAGGCTTTCCGACTATACAGGACATTGAACAGAGCAGCCGAGCAGAAATAAGGAAGGCATAGGGTTTCCGCCTCCTCTTTCAAGTCAGTGTTTTGAACATGTGGGTCAATTGGGGTTCGACCCTCGGGGGTCGAAAGAGGGCAGTCAACATTTCAGTAGGGCAGTGTTTGGATTTGGGGGTTTTACCCCAAAAAAATCAAGTGTTGGAGGATCTATTAGGGGGCGAACCTAGTGGTCGACATTCAAGATGGCAAAGAGCTCTCATCTAAACCCCCCACCGAGATTGATCATGAGAGAAGAGGAAGAAGGGGAAAGTGATCCAAACAAAATTGGAAAGACCAAACTTGATTCTTGGTGTTGACATTCAGAGGGATGAAGTCATGGAGGCTTCGAAGCTTATTCGGGTGAGGCGAGTCAAGGTCAGGGAATACTTGTCAAACTATATCACAAAATGGATAAAAAAGGAGTGGAATAAGGGTTTCGTTGCATAGGCAGAGGTCATTCTCCTAACTAGAGGATGGTTTATGGTTAGATTCTCGAATGGGGAAGCAATGGACTAGGCACTCGAACAAAATTGGGGTTTTGAGAAAGCTCTGATCTTCTTCAAAAAATGAACCCCTCTTTTCAATGCCCAAAGAGAAAGACTTGAAGAAATCCCTATGTGGGCGCGCCTTCCGGCACTTGCTCCTCAGCGCTAGTCGATGGATGTGTTCAAGGCTATTGGAAACATTTAGCTGTTTTTCTTGATGCAAATATGTCTTTTCAATCAACAAAGGAAAGTAAGGTTGCTCACATTTTGGTGATGTTGGACCCGAGGGAGGGTCTCGAAGACATGATGCAGATACATGTTGAGGGATATTATATCTTCCAGTGACTCGATTATGAATAGTTGCCCTGCCCATGCCACCGTTGTCACAAGCATGGACACTTTGCAAGGGACTGTCCTTGGGGGCCAAGAAGACAGAAGAAAGAAAGGGGAGAGATTGACCAAGGGGTTCGGGATCTGCCCGATGAGGAAGTCATGAAGCATCCAAAAGCGGCAGGGGTTCAACAAGCTAAGGTTTCAGTTCAAATGGAGGTACAAGGAGCCCAAATTGGGATCCCTAAAGGTCCAAACATTCATGTGATCGAACACATGCGGGAAGAGCATGATGAGATGGAGTACATGGGTCAAGTACCTCAACCAAAGGATATTGTTTCTCTCCCTTTCTTCTCTCATTCATTTCAATTGATGGCACTTTTGGATGCTTGTCATAGGCCTGGTCCCTCCAGGCCATCCTCTGAAGCCCCTCCGCCCCCACCCTTTGCTGCAATATTTCTCTGGCCTAAGATAGAGAACCTGACCAAGGGTTTCAGGATCCACCCGATGAGGAAGTCATGAAACATCCAGAAGCGCCAAGGGTTCAAAACACTGAGGTTTCGATTCAGATGGAGGTACAGGGAGCCCAAATTGGGATCCGTGAAGGTCCAAACATCCCTGTGATCAAACACATGCGAGAAGAGCAGGATGAGATGGAGTACATGGGTTACGCACCTCAACCTTAGGGTATTGTTTCTCCCTCTCTTCTCTCATTCGTTTCAGTTGATGCCACTTTTGGATGCTTGTCATAGCCCTGGTCCCTCCAGGCCATCCTCTGAAGCCCCTCCGCCCCCATCCCTTGCTGCAATATTTCTCTAGCCAAAGATAGAGACCTGACCAAGGGGTTCGAGATCCACCCAATGAGGAAGGCATGAAACATCCAAAAGCACCAAGGGTTCAACACGTTGAGGTTTCGATTCAGATGGAGGTACAAGAAGCCCAAATTGGGATCCGTGAAGGTCCAAACATCCCTGTGATCAAACACATGCGAGAAGAGCATGATGAGATGGAGTACATGGGTTAGGCACCTCAACCCGAGGATATTGTTTCTCTCCCTCTCTTCTCTCATTCATTTCAGTTGATGTCGCTTTTGGATGCTTGTCATAGCCCTGGTCCCTTCAAGCCACCCTCTGAAGCTAAAACTTGATATTGCTGCTGAAAAGCAATTATCCCTCAAAGGGTCACTTAGAGCAGCGTCGGCCCCTATGGTGGTATCTAAATTATTCTTGTCCTTTAATTGTAGAGGTCTAGCCAATACCCAGAAGAAGTTGGCTTTAAAACATTTATTTAAATATGTTAGTTGTGATGTAATTATGTTTCAAGAGACCCGTGGAGCTGGGGAGTTTGTGATGAAATCTTTGAGCATTAAGTTCTCTGGTTGGTCTTTTGTGGCACTTGAAGCAAATGGAAGGTCTTGGGGTTTAGTTATGGCGCCTTAGGGACAATAGTATAAAACCCTTGAACTCTTAGGAATCATATTTGGTTTTAGTGACGGAGGTGTTTTCCTATGATGTTTGTACAAACCTTACCCTTGTCAACATTGATGATGCATATCAAGAAAGAATTCATTTTTGGAACAATCTGTTCTCAAAATCTCTACTGAATAACTCAAAGGTTGTGGTGGGAGGGGATCTAAATGTCTCCTTAGGTTTGTCAACATCTTGGGGTCCACTAGCCCAGGCAAACCTGTTCATGGGCAAGTTCATCGATGTTGATCTAATAAAGTATAAGCCCACCAGGAGGAAAAAAGAGAGTTGGAGATGCTAGGGTGGCAAAGCGTTTGGATCATTTTTTGATAAAAGAGGACTTGGCAGCTCAAACTCCTTCAAATAGTGGGTTGGATTCGGTGGAGAATCTCACCACTTTCCTATATATTTGGAGTTAAAAGGGGCCAATAAGAACCCTGGTTCCCCTTTCAAATTTAACTCCTAGCTAAAAAATCAAACTTATAATAAACTTATTCCACTGATATCGAGGCCTAAAATGTCAAATCCCAGGGTATTCACTTGCTTAGTCCTTTATGGAAAACCTAAAAAGATTGAAACAGGGAACAATATATTGGGCAAGGGAAAAAATTGAGGGATGAATCTGTTTTAAAAAACATTCAGATAGAATTGGAGGCTTTGGAAAGCTTGGAGGGTGATGTGTATGAGACGGAAGAGAAAAAGGAGAGGATAAAAATTATGGAGGGTGAAAGGCGCAAGATCTTGAAAGACATTGAAGAACAGTGGAGGGTAAGAAATAGGGATATGGCTTGACGCTGAGGATGAAAATTCCCTTTTTTTCTAAAACTATGCCCTAGGAGTTCAAACATTATTTGGGAAATGAAAAAAGTTGATGGTGGTTCAGCAAATTCTTTTAACGATTTGGTTGTTCTAGGCGTCTTCCATTTCAAATCTTTGTTCAAGGCTTTGTCTGAAGCCACAATCGCCGAAGTAATTCGAGTTGCCCAAGCTTTTCCAAGTTTTGTCGAGGAAGAAAATGATACTCTTGGTGCATGTATCAAAGGGGGAAGTGAAAGGGGTTTGCAAAACTAATAAGAGCTCTGGTCCTTATGGGTGGAGGGTGGAATATTAACAACATTTCTTTGAGCTTCTAGTAGATGATTTGGTTGGGGTGGTGGAGGAATTTAAGATTAGCGATTTTGTGCACAAGCCCCTCAACGCGACTTTTTTGGCCTTAATTCCAAAATCTGATGATCCTCATAGTTTTGATGACTTCAAACCTATTTCCTTTTGCAATTGCATTTACAAAATTATAACCAAAACAATTGCAAATCGGCTTAAACCTATCCTTTCTAAAAACATCTCCCAAGAATAGTGTGGGTTTCTAAATGGCAGTGAAATTCATGAAGCCAATGGTGTAGCCCAGGAATCATTGCATAGTATCAAAAAATTCAACAAGGGAATGATTGTCAAAATTGATCTTTCAAAGGCCTATGACAAAATCAGTTGGATGTACTTGCATCTTCTGATGACTCACTTGGGGTTTGACATTGGTTTTATTAATTGGGTCACAAGTTGTATATCAAATATGAGTTGTGCAGTTCTAATTAATGGTGTTGCCTCTCCTTTTTCTCCAAAGAGTGTAGCCTCCATCAAGGAGGCCCTCCGTCTCCCCTATTGTTCCTCTTTGCAGTTGAAGGTTTAAGCCAACTTATTCACGCAGCCATCACTTAGGGTTTGACATTGGTTTTATTAATTGGATCATGAGTTGTATATCAAATATGAGTTTTGGAGTGCTTATTAATGGTGTTGCCTCTCCCTTTTTCTCCAGTTAGTGTGGCCTTTGTCGAGGATGCCCTTGTCTCCCCTATTGTTCCTCTTTGTAGCTAAAGGGTTAAGCCCACTAATTTGTCTCCCCTATTGTTCCTCTTTGTAGCTAAAGGGTTAAGCCCACTAATTCACGCAGCCATTAAACGGGGAGAGTTCAAAGGAATTGAAATTGCTATAAACCTCTTTATTACTCACCTCCTCTTTGTTGATGATATCCTTTTGTTTTGTGATGGATCAAGGGGATACTCTTATCCCAGCTGAAACTAGTTATGGACTTATTTCTTAAAGCAACTGGGATGAGCATACACAGGGAAAAATCCACTATTGCACACGATGGGCTCTCGAGCGCAGAGATCAACAGAATCTTAGCAATTTTTCCTTTTGAAATTAAACCTATGTCAAAAAGCCTCAAATATCTAGGTTTTTTCCTAAAGCACGAAAACTAACTGGAAATGGTTCGCTACTACAAGTGGTCATCAAGAGCAAGGAGTTTGGTTATAAAATTTATCTTAATTGCAATTCTAGTACACTAGATCGCTCTCTAAAAGGAGTTCTTGCTAAACGATCAATGAAGATTGTGTTCATTTCTTATGGACAAGCTCAAAGGAAGATGAAATTCTTCCATGGTTCCCCTGGGAGAAAATTGCTTGCCTTCTAACCAAGGACAATCCTTGGACATCAATGATAAAAAGGAAATATGTTGATCCAACCGCAATGGACGATTCGCTACACAACCTAGAGAAAAATTTCAAAAACTCTCATCATTTGGAAGGCCACCATAGATTCATTTGATCTTATAGCAAAAGGTCTTTCTTGACGTGTTGGCGATGCCACTAAGCTTCGTATGGGGGTGGATCCCTAGGTGTGGTGTTGCGAAGTCTACACACTTCCAAGGGATTTGAGAGAGTATTTCAATGCTCAAAGTATTTATTATCTTAATCAAATTGCAATAGAGGAAAACACTTCGTTTTGGAATCAAGGTTGGAAGATGGCTAACGACTTAAATCTTGAGCCCCAATGGGGTGGGGTGTTGTCTGGCAATACCAAGGAATTGCAAAGAACAAATGTTAGAATTAGGGATAGGGCATACAAACTCTGATGGGTTCATGTCCCATGTGGTCATTATGATTCAAAGCTTGGTTATTATCTTCAAATGAATAAAAGAGTTGGTGGGGATCAGATGTGGTGTCACAAACCACTTTGGAAATTAGATTATCCCACTGAATCCAGAGTTTTCTTCTGGTGCATAATAAAGAACAAAGTGCCTACTTGGGACAACTTGCAAAAAGGGAACAAGCACAGGTCGAGATGGTGCAATTTATGCAAAAAATTTGAAAAAAAATCAGCTTTTTCTTTAAAACTTGGGAGACTTTCCAGAATATATTTTGGGTATCAAACTCAATTGGCATGGTTCTACTTGGCAAAATTGATGGTTTAATTCAAATGAAAATCATTTTAAAAACATACCCCTCATTATCTGCTAAGGTATATGGCTGGCCCAGAACAAAGGAATTTTCCAAGATCAGGTTTCTGCCCCCTTTCTAATTGCAGTGCAATGCACCTCCATTTTTTAATTGCTTCCTCAAACCACCCCCTCTCAGGAACATCCGCAAAGAACAAATCAGACTGTATGTTCCTTGCCTATTTTGATGGCACCTCTCATGCATGTAGGGCTGGCATTTTCATTCGTGTTAACAATCACAGATCTCTCAAAACCTCTGTGGGCATTGGTATAAATTCTTAAACTCCTTTTGCGTTGATTCAGATTTTTGGTGACTCTGAATGCAATAAATTCAATAAACAATGTGCAGATAAATTGGATAAACAATGTGTAGCGTTGTCAAATCTTATTTCAGTTCGTATTTTAGAATAAATTTCATGCTTAAAATCTGGTTTTGTTGATTTTTCTGTCAAATTTTCACAGAGAAAAACGCTGAACCAGATTTTCTTTCTAAAAAAGGTTTACAACAGGCTCTGGTCGTCTGGCATATAACAGAATCAGTGAATGGGCAGGTCATCGAGAAGGAACAACCACCAAATGGTTAATGGCTGTCAGATGTGGTTTCATTTTGCTCTCACAGCCACTGTTTTTAGTGGTACATGCCAATGTTCAGTTGTTATATGCTGTGTTTATGTGTTTGCTGTATATGTCCTTCAGACTATGATGATCTGTAACCAATTATTTTTTATATGAACAGGTTTTCTCCAATGCTCAGAGAGACCCAGTTATATGGTATCAGATTATTTATGTGTTATTTTGTGCTTTTTGGTATTAAGTGATGTCTTTCCACTTTTCTCAGTACGCAATGCTCTCACTTTTTACATATTACAGCTACTGTTTTTTACATATTACAGCTACTGTTTTTAGTGGTACATGCCAATATTCAGTTTTTACGTATTGTGGATTCAGTCTTGATCATGAATTCTTACAGCATCTTACCTATGTAACATTTTATCCTCTTAATAAAAAATTCAATTTTTCCCTTGGAAAAAAGCTTTGGTTGCTTCAAATTCTTGATATAAGAGTACTTTACCTAACCTAGTCATTACAAAGCCCAGAAAATACTAGTTTTTAGCTGTTTCAAAAACTTAGTTATAAACATTACCATCATCAAAGGAGGAATTTCTCACCCAAAAAAACTCCACTCAATCTTGTTGATAATATAACGTGTACTGCATAGACAGCTCAATTAAAATTATCTCTATCCGATGCCCTTTGGCCCGTTATTTCGATCAACAGAAACTAAGTTCTTTAGGCATTCCTTGATGAAAGGTCTTGCATTTGTCTAAATTTAAAATTGGATTATATTCCACAAATAGGTTGACAATATGTAACCTAGCATAGACTGGGCATCCACATTTAGAAATCAAGTTCCGAAATAGAGACTTTCTAACTTTCCGGTGTAATCCAATAAAAATAGACTTAAAAAACAACAGAGTAATGAGAAGTAGAACTACGAACTACAGAGACAACATGGATTCAGAACATATATTAAAACCTAAAACCAGTGCAGGAGAATTTATAAAATAATTATAATTTACTAAAGGAAGAATACATTTAACAGTTTCAACTCCTTACTGATGTCAAGGTTCTGAATTGCTTTCAATGAATCTTATAAATTGTATGAAAACAAAATTAGTTTACAGCACCCACAGTAAAAATTATTGATGTTAAGGTTCTCAATTGCTTTCAATGAATCTTATAAATTGTGTGAAAACAACATTATTTTATTATTTTACAGCAGCCACAGTAAAAGTTATAGGACAAGTGGATGGAATTACAAATTAGAAAAAGGAGGGTACACTTGGACTCTCAAATTAACACTAAGGAGAGAAAAAATTATTGACTCGGTAATATGAGTTACTAATGTAAACACACAGCATCAATCAAGAAAAACACATACATTATTTACTATGTTTTTCTCTATGTGGGTATCTACTACCTATTTTATTTTTCCATACATTATTTACTATGTTTTTCTCTCTGTGGGTATCTACTACCTATTTTATTTTTCCATACATTATTTACTATGTTTTTCTCTGTGGGTATCTACTACCTATTTTATTTTTCCATACATTATTTACTATGTTTTTCTCTCTATGGGTATCTACTACCTATTTTATTTTTCTATGGGTATCTGGTTCATGGTCCCAGAGATCATAGATTAGATCTGATAGTTGCCAAAGACCAGATCAGTGACCACTACCTCCACAAGATATTTGTACCAGCCAAATCCACCCAAAGGGAACCACTTCCTGCCAAAGTCAACAACATAGCCTAACCTCAAGAGTGTCAAAAGAATTGAATATGTAACCTCAATAGCAGAGTTAACAATAACGTCTCAATAGCAGAGTTAACAACAGTGACTAATCAACCGGGGCTAAACCAACTTAACTAACCCTCTAAACTATCTACTGCCTACTAAACTAGTTGGAACATCAAAAATTATTCTTCATAGTACCTCTTCAAGACCAGATAAATATCTGCTCATACAACAAAACGTGGTAATTGACTTAACATTTATCCAAATTTGGCCATGGAAGCTTAGGGCCTGAACCAATAAATACTTAAAATCAAAATCCCACACCATGGCTTCTGTACACAATGTATCAAGCAGTTATACTAACCTAACCAAATATATCGTGTCACAATACGAAAATAGGGATTAAAAAACATAAATGCGACTCACCAAACCACCCAATGTATGATGTCATAATAAGGGTGAAAAATAAGCCTGTGTTCATTTCAAGGATCTAGGAAGAAAATGAATTAATACTATGGATATATACTACTTTGTTCTTATTTTTATTAGTCAACATCCATTTGTATTTATCATTTTATTTACTGGCATTTGCACCAGATGTTACAAAGGAAACGCCGTAAGGCATAAATTGAAGAACACAAATACAACAAAAGAATACTTTGATAAAGAATACCAATATATTGAACGCTCAAATCAATGCCCCATTAACTGGAACCACTTAATAGACATATCTATCAACATTGGGATTATACACAATGATCAAGAAATTTCCCATATACAAACAACACCTTCCACAACAACCTTTTGTCACATCCACATTTTAAAAAATGCCTTGGAACGTGATTGGAATCTCCCATATTGCCTTTTTCATTATGCAGATAAATCTTCCATATTGCTTATCAAGGACTTCAAATTGAGAAAATCATTTTTCCCAATTTTGTAATGCTCACTTATTGAACTCGGGCCCAATCTCATTGTTATTGGACAGTTTGAAGTCCTTGATAAGCAACTGAGATTTTTTGTTCCATTTTTCTGAATAGGCAGTAAAAGTGGTTACAAAAATGCTTTCAAAAGGTTATACCCTAGGAAAAGATACTTTAGGCAAAGCCAAAGAGTTAGACGAGAAGTATCAAGTGATGGACATTGCTGCAGCAAAGGTGGCAGATTTTGGCAAGTTCTTCGGAAAGATGTCAAAAGCAGATTTGATTATAGCTGGGCATGCAGCTTGCAATGCAGGAACAACACCTGTCAACAACAATTATTTTGCAACAGGAGCACTAATGGTTGTTGGGGTTCTTGACAGCGCAACCAAAGCTACTGCTAATTTTGGTAATAGGAATAATGCAGCAAAGAAGTAGACTTGAAGTATTATGGCACTATCAAGTTACAACTATAATGTAGTGGTGTTGGCCTTCAGGTTTATCTGTCTTATAATTAAGTATGCATGTAATGTTGCTTACCCTGCCATAGTTGTTCTTGTATCAAATCAATTTTATGGTTTCTGTATATGTGTTTAAATGTCTGATCTTTCTGCAACCCTTCACATTGAGATACACTATATATCTATGGGCTTCAACCCCCAAATGCATGCTAGACAGCTGTTGACACCAACTAACATCAAGAAATTGGAGACGCTTCAGACTACTCAAGCGGTTGGGCAGCTTTTTGATGTTTGTTTTGGATAAATTTTGGAACTTCAAATGTTTTAAGTTCCCAATAGACATGGGCAATGACTGGATGGAAGTATGACTTAGATCTAACACAGTCATCTAAAACAAATAACAATGTCTTCGTTCTAGATTTTTATTCATTCCTTCAAAATATTTGTTAATTCTGCCCTGAATTCCCTTTACACCCCCTTCTTTTTCCTCAGACACTTTCATCTGTCTGAACGTTGATAGTAGCAACACTTCAATGACAAATTTGGGTGATACTGTAAGCCACACAAATTGGTCGAAACTGTCTCGGACATTTTGGTTGTTGAATACCTCTTGCACCAAAAGGGTTTTTCCCTATCCTCCCATACCCACAATAGCAATCACTCTGAATCCATTTTCCAATATCCACCGACTGACCTTTTCAGTGTCTTCCTTTAATCCCACCGCTTGAAATTGAGATAGAAGAGCACAAGATTTTCTTCTTTTATCTTCTTCTGAAGATTCAATATATGCATTGAGTGCTACCTTACCAATGGAGAAAAGTAAAATTTAGATATTACATCAAAATTTAGAAAGTCATACTTCTTAGACTGAAAAAGGATTTTCTCAATTAACCTATGATAAATTTGGGTGATACTGTAAGCCACACAAATTGGTCAAAACTGTTTCAGACCTTTTGGTTGTTGAATACCTCTTGCACCAAAAGTGTTTTGCCCTGTCCTCCCATACCCACAATAGCAATCACTCTGAATCCATTTTCCAATATCCACTGACTAACCTTTTCAGTATCTTCCTTTAATCCTACCACTTGAAATTGAGATAGAAGAGCACAAGATTTTCTTCTTTTATCTTCTTCTAAAGTTTCATTATATGCATTGAGTGCTTGAACACCAATAGTAGCATTGAGGGAGGTCAGATATTTGATCTATTTAGCACTCGTGTGTATCTTTGTGATTCTTTCCTTTATTTTCCTAATGTTCCTGCCCATTCGATCGCAGAAAATTATGTTGATGAAAATAAGCTTGCCCTGCTCGCATTCCCCCACTATGTCAACAACATTAGTGAGAAAATCCTCAAGTCTGTTAAGCCAATTGATCACTGAACCAGAATTGGAAGTTTTGGTGGCTGTCGCATCCATCAATAGGCATTTAATGGAATTAACCTCATCACAAATGAATTCAAAATCTTCTTCCCTAACCGCCTGACCAACGCAAATTTGATCCTCCATAATAGTTTTGGCTTTGCTTCTGGTTTCAGCTTCTGGTGTTGGAAATACCATTTTATCCTTTAACGTTTATTATTTTTGTTTTATTATTATTGCTTGAATTTCTTCTTAATAATTGGTTGTATTTCTTTTGGTTTTAGTGAAAATATGGGCTCCAATGTTGGCTCTCTTATTATGGAGTATAATTCATCTTTTAGAAATTTTCAATTATTAAATTAGGTTAGTCAATTGCTAAAAATATTAGATTTATTTCAAAAAGTTTTTGTTACTTTATACGTTAGACACTGGCTTGAAATACTAAAATTATTCCAAAATGTTTTTGTTACTTTATAGATAAAGCGTAGATTGCTTGGATCTATGAAAATACATGTTAATCTGTTTCTTGTGCTCTTTGACTGAAAAATACATGGTGACAGAAAAATGCAGATTATGCTAATTGAGGAATGGTTTTCACTTGTCAAACTTATAGTATTGAATTTAACACACTAACACTTTACAACAATGAACTAACAATATTCATGATGAAAATAGCAATATGGAAGATTTATCTGCATAATGAAAAAGACAATATGGGAGATTCCAATCACGTTCCAAGGCATTTTTTAAAATGTGGATGTGACAAAAGGTTGTTGTGGAATGCGTTGTTTGTATATGGGAAATTTCTTGATCATTGTGTATAATCATAATGTTGATAGATATGTCTACTAAGTGGTTCAAGTGAATGGGGCATTGATTTGAGCGTTCAATATATTTGTATTCTTTATCAGAGTATTCTTTTGTTGTATTTGTGTTCTTCAATTTATGCCTTACGGCGTTTCCTTTGCAACATCTGGTGCAAATGCTAGTTTTAACTAATTAAAACATTGAATTCGCCGAAAAATTATCAGTTGTAGCCTCCAGGTATAGCAATTTCAGAAATGGAAAACTAGACATTTCCAATATGTTATACCAACAGTTGTTGGCAATACGTAGTAACTGTTTTCTTGTAACAATCTGAAATAGGATTTTCTTCTGTAAGAAAGCAGCCGTTAGAAGAAAACGAGGGTTATTGTTGTATCACCGTAAAACAGAGGAAGATGCATAGTCTCTGGGAAAAATAATAAAATAGAGAAGCAATCATTTGGCAGTTTCCAAAACCGGAGACTCACCAGAGGCAAACGATATGTACCAAAACAAATAACGAATAATCAACGAACCTTCCAGCTTCTTTAATAGAAATGCCAAAATCTGAGTGGGGAAGTTATTCTTAAACCCTCTCGAGTGGGGAGGTCATCCTTAACCCGTCATACACTCGACTACTTTTCCAGTATATATTAGCCTAACTTTTATGAAAGATTTTTTTAGCTATTTATTCTAAAAATTCGGATTTCTTCCTTTATCATATAGCTGAGAAAATCCCTTAATTCTGTCCGTACATCAGATTGAATTTAGGCCCTTTACGGATGGTAAAGTGCTTGCAAATTACAAATAACTTTTAGACATTTTTGCTCCATTTGGACAGTGGGAAATACCCATTCCATCATAAAATTTGATACGCAGACCTCTGTAGATGACAATTTTAATAATCATATTGACCAAGGAATTCTGCTGATAAATTTGGAAAATTAATTTGAGCTAAGCCGATTACTGATAAGCAAATGCATTGAAGAAAGAATGCAATCGAAATGAAGCGAAGAAACTTACTCGTTGTGGCTTGCAAACTCGTAAATCTTGCCGGTTTCGGAGAAGATGATAAGAGCAACTTCAGCATCACAGAGAACAGTGTAATAGAAGGCTCTATACCTACATCAAAACTCAGATCAATGTATAAAGTAGGAGACATATGTGATGGGAAGAATCAACACAGGAAAGCCAGTGCGGTCTTTTGCATGTGATTTTATACCAGATAAAGGTATTATAAGCAAAATTCTCTTTCAAATAGTGTTCATAATTTCCTTTCTAATAGAATTCTTTTGCATCTATTTAATCAATATGCTACAAGAACAACATAATGGCTTGCCTGCACAACATACCTGCCCATAAATTAAAATGCACAATTTTCATTCCATTGTTCTGCATGTGCATCAGGCAGTTTCAATTTCTTGCCAGCACTTTTAATTTCTTGCCCATTCTCAGGCCGTTGCTCCTCCACTTGCTTCGAAAACTCCAAAAGAACCTGGCAAGAACTGTGTACCAACTTTTTCTGAAGCTCGCTCAACCGAAGCCTAGTTTACATGCATCCATACCCTTCAGATACATTCTCCACGTTGTCCTTCAAGTTTTCCAGGCCTTCAAACATGTCAAGCAGCTTAAAGACCTTTTGTGGTTCTCTCTGACTCACAACAATGGTTTCCCCAACTGGATAATTGCACCCATACCACCAGCTGCGGCCAACTTCCCAAAACATTCCATCCATACCTCCTTGTCAAAACTCTCAAATATTTCATTGCACAGAACCTTTTCAGACCACATCAAATCCCTCACATGGCCCTTCCACATCAGCCGACTTTAGCTTATGAGCAATCTCAGTAGAATTGTAGTTCAGGTAATAAGCTTTCATGGATTGAAAACTGCTCTTAAAATTACTAATTCTAACTTCCCAATACAATTTCAAACTTCCCAATACAATTTCAAACATGCCTGAGCCCTACCATTTCTCTTAAGGAACTCTGCAATCATCTGAAGGCTTTCAATACCAGCAAACACTTGTTTCGATTGGGGTATTTCACTACTTACCTTGACATCCCTCGGCAGGCTATTCTCAAACAGAATCGACATGAACGAGGACTTGAGCTTCTTCACAGCAATATCTAGCAGCTCCCCACCATCATCCGGATTGCATTACCCAGGGCTCCAATACAACCTTGCAATCTGCGGATTAGCATACTTCAACAATATCCAAATATCTGGCACACTTCAACAATATGCAAGACACCATATGCAAACATCTGTCTTGCATGCAGGACACTCAGAACAGTACCAAAAACTTAGGACAAACTAAGTTGTGTTTAAAATGTTGGCATATTACTTTGCATCGAACAACCTGAAGCCTGCAATAAGACCCCAATTATTTTCCGAACCAAAACTTTGGTTAAAAGTTTGTTGAATCAAAATTCCCAGCATTAAAGTTAGGTTAAAATACCAAAACACTGAAAATAAAACGGTCAAACTATGAACTAATGCTCGTTCAGCGATCGATCTATCGCTAATAGTCCCAGGGAGGGACTAATAATAAGCTTGTCCATAAGCTAATGAATTAAAATGATAATTTTTTTAAATTAAATTTTATAAATGGATAATCTTTCATATTTTCAACAGTTAAATTTTATGAATGAATTCAGGTCATAGTCATAGCCGGTGAGACTTCTGGTCGCATCATGGGCGCAACTTACTGGTCGACATCCCCTTTGGGTTGGTGGTTCTGGCTTCTACCCCTTGGCAGCTTATGACATTTGTTGGGTTTAAACTATCTGATGGAGTGGAGTGTTCAGTGTTATTACATGAAAATTATTAGTAATATATTGTAAATGGTTAATTTTATTTTGAAGTGTTAAGTTTTGTAAATAGTTATTTTTTTTTAAATCTTAGGGATTATATTTTGTAAATGGATTAAAATAATATTTTTTTGAGTTCAATTTTTTAAATGGTCAACTTTCCATATTTTTTAGGGTTAAGAAAAGATACATTTTCCAGGGGTTAAATTTTGTAAATGAAATAATTTTTTTATTAAAAAAATTCCTAATTTCTATTTTTTAACTAAATTTTATACAATAAGATTGTTTTATTTTAAATATTTCAAAATTTTATAAAGATGATATAAAACCAATCTAGATCTATTTGTTGGAGGATAAAAAAAGTTTGCACCTCAAGAGATTTGATCTCTCTAGAGCCTTGGTAGATCCAAAGTTAAGTTGGAACTAGGCTAGAGCCTTGGTAGATCCAAAGTTAAGTTGGAACTATGTTGGTTTTAAATTATTGCATTGAGAGACATTCTTCAACCCAGTATAGTAAAGATTTTGTAATGAAATGTCTGGTAAACATTTTGACTAGGTCAAAATAAAATAATAATAATAACCCTAAGTTAAAATAAAAATAACTTCAAACTAAATAATAAAAATAAACAAACTATGTTGCCCACCTGTCGTAGAATAGATGGTGATGGAGTGTACTATTAAAGCACTCTGTGATGTGAAGTTCGTTAGTTTGAAACTTTGTTGGCAAAAATCCAACCATGTTAAACACTGATGTGGCTCGGGGATTTTGTCAACTTAGATGTTGGAGTGTACTATTAAGGCACTTTGTGATGTGAAGGTCATTAGTTTGAAACTTTGTTGGCAAAAATCCAACCATGTTAAACACGGATGTGGCTCAGGGATTTTGTCAACTTAGATGTTGGAGTGTACTATTAAGGCACTTTGTGATGTGAAGGTCATTAGTTTGAAACTTTGTTGGCAAAAATCCAACCATGTTAAACACGGATGTGGCTCGGGGATTTTGTCAACTTAGATGCCCCTCAGTTGTGGTTTCTCAAGCCCAAGGTTAAGCATGCGCTCAAGGTTCACACAACTTAGCAAACAAAACAATTTAAAAATTCTATGTTATTATTATTATTATTTAAAAAAAATTGTTGGGTAGTTAATGGTATTTTTTGAGCTCCAGGTTTAGAACCCGTGGTATTCATGTGGAATATAACTTATGTAAAGGAGGGAATTAAACCATCCTAGATCCATCTTAACTACCTACCGGGGAGAGGAATCAAATTTATTTTCACTCTAAAAGAGGTTTGTGTTTAAAGAGATTTGATCTCTCTAGTAGACCGAGAGTTAAGAAGGATCTAGGCTAGTTATCAGAGGTACTCTCCAACCCACTATGGAAAATATGTTGTAAACTTATTGTTATGTAAACATTTTGGCTCACTAAAATATCATTAAATATAAATAAAATTATTAATTATTAATAATTTTAATAATTAAACTAGTTTAGATCAACTTCAACTCGGGACCTATTAAGCGTTGAGAGGGATCAATTCTCTCAAGATGCAAACCTTTCTTCAAGCTTTACAATAATAATAAAAAAATGCACCTTGAGAGATCACTCTTAGGGCTTGATAGATCCCGATTTAAGATGGAGCTAGGGTGGTTATTATTAATTTCCTGAGAGGCTCTCTCATGCCCAATATGGAAGATATTGTAATGCCCTATTATGTTATGTTAAGTAAAATTTTGACTCAATCAAATAAAAATAAAATGAAGATAAATTAAGTTAATTTAAAGTATTTAAAATAAAATTAAAATTAAAATATTATAATAGACTAATGCTTATAAATATTATTACTGTAGTTTAGGTAAAATTGAGGTGATTGAGTTATATATATAACCTCGATCCATCTTAACTCCAGATTTATCAATAGATTTTATTCCTCTTGGTCATTCATAGACTTGGAGTTAAGATGGGTTTGGGTTGGTGATAAGATAAACAATATATAAGTTAAGCATATATGCATTTGAAAAAAACATGGAACAATATTTTTAACAATAGAGATTTACTCAAGCTTTACTGTGGAGATTCTTCATTTGTAAATAAGTTTTGTTACAATTCATGGGTGAATATCATGGATTATCAATACCGCATACAAGCCATAAGTCACTTCATATGACACTCCTTCATATGAAATTTTTTTAATTAATCGAGTTAGTTAAACATACAAAAAGATATAAATATTTTGCAAATAGATCTTAACCTTTGATTTGTTTATACTACTATGAATATTTGAAAATATTCCATAAAGATTAAATCTCTACCATTAAAATAAACATGTCTATAAATATAATTAATAATTAAAAAAAAAAAAACATGTCAATCAACCAAAAACCGAAAATGGTTGTGATTCTTAAGTAAATTATTACATGCAATGCGGTGATAATGGTTGTGATTCTTAAGTAAATTATTACATGCAATGTGGTGATAGTGGCTATTGGTTAAGGTAATGATAGTGGTGGAGAATCAAAATAAACACAAAAATTGGTATTTAGTGTGATTTCATAGATAGCTACTTCATAACAACTAATTAATCTTATTTTTTATTTCAAAATTCATGCATTAGAGGTTTTTTTTTCAAGTTTCTTTACTTTTATACCTTACCACAATATTAGCTAATATTCAATTCCAAATCGTTATTTGGACTTTAAATTCAATTTTTTCATTGAACACTTTAAATTTCCACATACTACAAGGCTTAAGCATTTGATTTTTGGTTATTGATTCGAGGCAGCTTGCTAGTTATAAGCATTTGATTTTTGGTTACTGATTCGAGGAAGCTTGCTAGTTATGATGCTAGGATATGATATTACAAAGTCATAACATATCCTTCTCCTCATGGATTGGATTTGCAATGCACGAATGCAGAACGAGATGGTTTACATTCCATTACAAGTCTCTTCTATAAATGAAGATTTCGATGATGTCTAAGCCTATGTTGACTAACTCATCGATTTCTTGAACAGGAACCAATAATATAAATATTTTCCTTATTTATTTCTACAATATATAATTTCACACAGAAAATAGAAAAGCAAAATTTGAAGAGGGATGTAGCTCTTTGGTGAGGCAATCACTCACTCTAGAGACTGCACCACAACACACATTTGTAGTTACTGTGCTAGCAAACCTTATATATATATATATATATTATATATCAGGAATAAAATATTGTTGAACATATTCTTAAATATAGAAATTTCCAACCAACTAAGTTTAATCAAGGCAAACAATTCTAACAACACATAACAATATCTAATTATGTGAGAATCTTCTAGAGATTTCTCCATTATTCCAACACTCCCCCATAATGGAGAAATGTGTTTCCTACCACACCCAACTAATTCCTACATACTTCAAATTTTGTCTTTCCAATAGGCTTTGTAAAGAATTTGTCAACCACATTTTCATTGGTATTACAATAGACTAAATCAATTTCCTTTGACTATATCCTTTCCTTGACAAAATGATAATGTGTCTCAATATGTTTTGATATTGTGTGGTACACATGATTAATTGTTGGCTATCTTGATGGTGTTTTGATTGTCACACTTGATAATAGGTGGCTTAGTCTGTACTTCTCCCACATCTTCAAGAATTTGCCTCGGCCAAATTGCTTCACAAGTAGAGCTGCACAAAGCTTTATACTCAACTTGAGTGGATGACAAAGATACAGTTGGTTCTTTCTTACTACTCCAAGCCACAATCCCATATCCAAGGCTAAATGAATAGCCTAAAGTTGATTTTTGTCATTAGAAGTTTTGAACCAATCTAAATTAGAATAGCCTGCTACCTCAACATCAAATTCATCAATATATTTAATGCCAAAATTGATTGTTCCTTTTAGATACTAAAGTACTCTATGAGTTGCTCTCTTATGGATTTCAATAGTTTTGGCCATGAACTGACTTAGAATGCTAACTGAATATGTTATGTCTAGCCTAGTTGTAGTGAGATATTTAAAATTCCCACCAACTAACAATCAATGTACCATCCACCTCTTTTGGCCCATCATTATTCCATAGTTTGCCATTATGTTCTAACGGTATTGATACTGCCCTACGTTGGTTCATTTTGAATCTTTTTAGTAACTCCCTAGTATACTTACTATGTGTAACCAATGTATGTCCACCTTCTCTCAATATCTCAAGGCCTAAGAAATAGTGCAATTCAAACTCCTGTGACATTTGACCTTTACCTTCATCAATTAACTTTGAAGCATTTCCTGTTATAATAAGATCATCAACATATACAAAAATCATAACGACATGCCCCTTTTAATCTGACTTGATATAAAATTAGGGTCATTTTTGTTTTTCATAAAACCTTTCTAAAGAAATAAATAATCAATATTTGCATACAATGATCTAGGTGCCTATTTCAATCCATATAATGCTTTCTTTAACTTACAAACAAGGTTCTCTTGATCCTTTTTAACAAACAATTCTAGTTGAACTATATATACTTCTTCTTTTAATTCCCATTCAAGCTGGAAGATTTAACATCTAGTTGATGTATTTTCCATTTATGTTTCACAGCTAAAGCAATCATCAAACTAATTGTATTTAACTTATCTACAGGTGCAAAATTTTATTGATAATCAATTCCCTCTTTCTGTGAGTAGCCTTTTGCAACTAACGTAGCCTTATATTTATCTATACTTCCACCATATTCAATTTAGGATTGAAGAACCATTTGTATCCTATGGGTACCTTATTTTTAGTAAATTTTCTTAGTTCCCAAGTATCATTATTCATTATAGAATAATATTCGTCCTTCATTGCATCTCTCCATTCGTTATGTTCATTAACGTCTTTGAAATTTCAAGGTTATATGACATTCATTACTTTATTCATTAAGGCATCGTCTTTAAATCTTACTAGTGGTTGACTTTGACGAGATGAACTTCTTGGTACTTCACTGCTTTGATCTCTTCTCCTACTTCGCGGTGAATTATCTCTTCCTCTTGGTGTGTTGCTAAAGGTGTCCATGTCAGTGGACTCTTCCTCATATTTATGTTCCTGCTTATCATCTACTTCCTCTTTGACATCAACATACTCATAAGGGATATGCCATGCATTATACTTTTCATTCTTATATCCTTCATCTGCCTTTACATGAAATAATACATCTTTTCTTGCGAAGATTTTATTTTTGCAGGGATCAAACAACTTATAATTTTTTATGGTCATAATAGTAACCTACAGAAATACACTTGATGTCTTTCGCATCAAGTTTCCTCCTATCATATTTCGGAACATGAGAGAATGCTTTGCTACTGAAGATCCTCATATGGAAAACTGTTGGTTTATAACCATAAAATGCTTCAAAAGGAGTCTTATGATCTAAAATTTTAGTTGGACTTTTATTTTTCAAGTAGACAGTTGTGTTAACAGCTTCGGCCAAAAAAGAATTGGTAATTTTGGTATTTGTTAACATGCTCCATTCACATTCAACCAGGGTTATGTTATTCCTTTCAGCTACTCCATTTTGATGTGGAGTATATAGTATTGTGTATTGCTATTCAATTCCATGGGATTTACAATGCTTGATGAGTTTTGAGATATGTTCTCCCCCTTGATCTAATTGGATGATATTGATGTAGTTTCCTATTTGAATTTAAACCATAATTTTGAACTCTTTAAAATATTCAAATACATCACTCTTCTTTCTCATGAAGTATACCCATGTAGATTTCTTACAATCATAAATAAATATCATAAAATAGTATGCTCCGCATAATAATTTAGTGTGCATGGGACCACATACATCTATATGCAAAAGTTCTAGAACATCCCTTTTCCTTTTATCTATATGAGAAGGGAACTCTTCCATGTGCATCTTCCCTAATGCACACCTTTCACTTGCAGAATAT
Source organism: Pinus taeda (assembly GCA_000404065.3). Classification (NCBI taxonomy): domain Eukaryota; kingdom Viridiplantae; phylum Streptophyta; class Pinopsida; order Pinales; family Pinaceae; genus Pinus; species Pinus taeda. The sequence continues at coordinate 25,931 of APFE031561814.1, read as the reverse complement.
TCATTCTTAAGTATTGGAAGCCCTTCTACCATTCCTCATTTTCGTAGTTAGATCATGATAATTAATGTGCCCATACCTTTGATTCCAAAGAGTCTCTATTGTCATTATCATGAATGTCAATGCTTGATGAATTGTATTCGTCACATTGAGCTTATACAAACCTCCAATTCTAACTCATATTGTAACAACCTTGAAGTGATCTTGCATATCTTTCACTACACAATGTGAATTTACAAATTCAACCTTTAAGCCTTGATCAGTTATAGTAGAAACTGAGATTAGGTTCTTCTTAATTCCAGGCACATACATCACATTGTGGATTAGTTTAACACAGTCATTAGTTTCATGAAAGTTCTAAATTCAGTGCCTATTACAAGACATGTGTATGGAGGCTTCATAATCAACAAAACAAGTATTTGGATCATCTATTTCAGCGAATAGTGCAGCATCTGTAAAAAATAGTCAAAGGTTTTTTATGCCATCATTCATTATTTCTCCTCTATCAATAAAACTATGAGTGTGCCTTTTATTTCTATGTTTGGACTCATGGTACTTTCTTTTCATGCAATCTCTATAGTAGGGTCCAAATCGTGCCACAACAATGACATTTAATATCAACCTTTGGAGATGTCATACATGGTTATGGTTTTGAAAATGGCAACATACCAAATGATGTCTTGCCTTGTGGTGACTTTCCTCCTTTATTACCTTCCCAAGGCTTCCTTTTGAATGTGGTTTCCCTTTTGCCATAAACACCAAATCATAACTTGATGCTTAAGATTCCTTTGCCTTTCTTCCTCTTCCATGAATATACCTTCCAACTCATAAAAAAATGAAGCCTTCTCCCTCGCTACAATACATGTGATGAACATCTAATACTCATCTAGCATTCCATTTAAAGTTATAGTGACTAGGTGAGTGCTAGATATTGTTTCTCCTATATCTCCAAGTTTATCTTTAAAGTCCTTAATTCTTGAAATAAAATTATTGATGCTTTCATTTTCTTCCATTTTAATAGACATAAGCTTACTTTGTTGCAACATAAGTCAATTTGTATAAGTCCTAGAGTGTCGACTAGCTCTCTTTCGTTGTCTTGGAGTCTCTAATATGTGGTATAGTGTTGGCTTTTACAAGCATTTGTAGCAACACTTTCGCTTTAGTTTCTCGCTTCTCCCAAAATTGAATTGATGTAGTTGTGGATCCCACAACTACCTCTTACTTCACTTCATCACTACTCACTATCGACTAGAAATTATATCCCTCCATCAAAGTTTGCATATTAAACTTCCAATTCACATAATTGGTGCTATCCAACTTGGTTTCTTCATTCATGTAGAATTCTTCTAAAGGATTAGCAATCTCCAAATTCCAAATAATTCATGTATAATTCTACTAAAGGATTAGCAATCTCCAAATTCCAAATCAATCAATAGGTTTGCACAATTTCATAGCAATTGATTCTTATATATGTGCTCACAACAATTCCTCACACTACCTTCAATGCATAATACAACACAAAGTGAGCACTCCACTTCTACTGTACCAAAAATTCCTTTACCAAAATAGAACCTCCAAAGACTAGCTTTGAAGAAATCACATCCACTTCATTTAGGTACTAAAAGAAAATACTATGCGCAATTATTAGCTTTTATTGAAGTAGGTTCTAAATATATATCTATGTCCAAACACTTATTCCGAATTAAACACATGTAGATGAAATTCAAAAAAGCATTGGCTCTGGACATGTACCATCGAGAAATGTAGAATTTTTTGGATTCAGTTGAGTAATCGATGACCAATAAAAAGAAAAATTGTTAAACGATTACATAAATGAGCACCTTTGAAAATTTAACCAGCTTCTATAACAACTACAACCACCCTCCAAAATTTTTCCTTAGCCTCATTTTTTAGCCTCCCTACCAACCTTTCACAGCAGAATGTCTTACCTTGTCAAGTACACAAGCTTCAATGATTTTCTTGCAGAATGACAGCCTGTCCATCAGATCTTGTTGCATCCCCCTCACAAGCTGCTTCTCCAGACTTGGTCCAGCTGCAAGCTAAACAACTCCCTCAATAAATTGCACAATTCTGAGGGCAACTAGCCTTCCCTCCATAAATTGCGTAATTCTATCTAGCAATCTGCTGAGGTCCAGAATTGCGCAAATTTTCCTGTCACTGTTCACTGGAAAAATTGCACAATTCCTCCCAGCAAGGCTTCTCAGCCCAAAAATTGCACAGTTCTAGGCAGAAGTCATCTTCTATACTCAGAAATTGCATAATCCTTCTGGGCATCTAGCCCAGCTCCCTCCCAGAAATGCACATTTTTCCCCTCAGCTAAGTAGACTATTGCATGTGCAATTGGGTTGACAGGTTCCCTCTGAGACCGAGCAAAACTAATTTGCATGCATGGAATTCTCCTCCCAAGGAAGCATGCAAAGGCATCCCTTGATTCAGGGATCTATTTTTAGCAGTAGGAGGTTACATGCAAGGATCATTTCAGAAGCCTCCCGCCAAGTGTCGCTTTTCCTAGATTTTTGGCATGCACGTCATAACCTCGATTCTATCAAAACTCATCAACCACATGTTGCAGAGCTCATTCCTCACATCAACCTTGCATCTCTGACATCCCACATTACATCTAGGAGTCATTGGCACATTCATCTCAGCTGCCTTGGGGTAAGCCTGCCTTTCATGTCTTACGTTGTGTTTCTATCACTTTTTGTGTTTCGCTTTGTGTGAGTATTGTGTGCTTGATTTTAGTGAGCGATTCTTGTCATTTTGATGTATGTTAGCTTGTAAAAGTATCATTTCAGTTTTCACTCGCATATCACTATTGTCGCATGCATGACATCGTTTTGCATGAATGGTCATCGTTGCAGCGACTCGCTTCACACACATGCATGCTTTCCCATTTTATGAATCCTGCACTTGTTGTTTGCATGAATGATCATTCACTCTTGTTTGCACTCATCTCACCATGCATTTATACTTCTCATGTTTTCAGTCACCCATTAGTCAGACTGGGTTGCCTTGGCCTAGAACGTGCCTTACCCAGCTAGCATTGTGCATTTACGGAAGTGAAGGCTCTGCCTTCCCTCAAAAAATTGCACAAGTCTAGCCCAGCACTGACCTTCAGGCTTGCATTATGCAATTCTTGGAGGCAGTTTCCTACTGGCCCCAGAAACTGCGCAATGTAGTTTGTTGGTGCATGTCACTGCTGACTGAAATTGCACATTGACAAGTCCTCAGCAGGCCAAGCTAGACTACCCATTACACAGTTCTAGCAGTGAGTCAACCTCCTAACAGCCCAAACTATGCCTTACACATTCTTGGCAGTCAATCTCTGGACCTCCTGGCGGAAATTGTGTAGCCTTCATGATCAGTCACACAGGTATGTTGCAAGCTAGTTCTCAAGTTTGTTTTGGTTTTCGACTAACACATTAATTTTCCATGAGTGTTTCCATGTCTCCAGGTGTTGTAGGTGTTCATCTACCTCTCAGCAGCATAGGTACAATGGTTTTCAGGAGAGCAGAGTCGAAGACACCATTCAGAGCACACTTGGGGATGTAGTCAATCAAGTGTCTATGAACTTGCCTCCCCACGAAGACATCAAGTTGTTCATAGGCAAGGACATCAAGATATGATGGCAGCACCATCAATAACAGCTAAAGGCAGCATACCGGATGCAATGAACACGAGAGGAAATTTGTTGACAACACAGGGGCAGAACAAAGTTGCAAGCTCAAACAGATCCACTTGTGATGAAAGAAACTTTGGAGGCTTAGGATATGAGGTGACGACGTGACATGAAGATCGTGTAAAGATAAAGAACGAAACAGAGAAGGAGTTTCGCGTGTTGAAGCAGCAACTCAAGGAAGAATAGGAGCTCCATAGATGAGAGAATGAGTTGCAGGAGGAACAGGTATAGCAGGGGGCGCAACATGCATTCCCCGATGAAATTGCGCCCATACAAGTTATAGATCCATTCAAGCAGCTAGCATAGAGCAAACAAGGTGAGAAGTGTTGTTGAACGCATGCAAGGGAATTTAGCAGCATGCATGTCATTATGCACACAATGCGATCCCACCCATTTGGCACACTCACCGAGGCAAAGGCAAGAAGCAAGTCCAATTGGAGTTGAACATGTATTTTGACAAGTCGATGCACATAACCACAAGCACATGCTTGGATATCAATGCAGACACTATGCATCAACATGTTGCCAGCCTGGTCGCACCCAGGACGACCATGTGCATGCTATCAGACAAGTTGGATGGAGGATTTGTATCAATGTACCCAGATGCAATGGAGGCAAGAGTTCACTTCAGCAATATGTCACCATTCAGCACACAAATGAACAAGCTTGGCATCAGTTCACCACCATCGGCCATCACAAGGATGCCAAGAGTTTGTCTCACCACAACAGTATGAGTGTTAGTGATGTCTTGCATTGCTTGCTCAAGCCATTTTGTCTCACATGGGTACATGTGAAGATTGTATGTAATGTCTTATCAAGTGTAAGTTAAAGTATCAATAGTGGATGTAATAGTCATAGAGTAAATAAGAGTCATGAGGGTAGATGAACTGTCACAAAGGGGAATATCAAGGGCCACCCCACCCTTTTCTATAAATGGTCCCTCATAGCTCATTCTAGGGGCTTTTGGTCAACCAAGCTTCGATAGGATTATCTTAGAGAAAGATTAGACAGTATTGTAACGCCCCTTGGCTTCTCCACTGTGCAGAAATAGTATATCTCTTTGGAGGAGTAGGCTATTGTGGCAATAATGTTCTACTATTGAAACTAGTGGTTGGACATGGATGTATTGTATCACTGGAACTTACACTTCTTAATATCATAGAGCCAGCACGTTTCATGCATATGTTGTATTGTATTCTAGCTATCTTGTTTACTATAAATGACATATGTATTTGTTTGCTTAGCATGCATGTATGGACTATTTTGTATAAGTATGTATTTGGATTGCTTGCTAACTTGCTTTCCAGCTTGTGTTGCATCTTCACTTGTGTGTTCCCTTCCAAGACACGTACTATTACAGGTTTCCAAGGGGTGCACTCATCACACTCTCCATGTGTTAGAACCTCTCATGCACCTTCCTTGACTTACTACAGTTGTCACACCCTTTCTACCAACAAGGACATCTTACTTGCCTCTGTGTGAAATCAAGGTCAAGGCATTACCGTATGACCCATTGTTGGGACTCCAACACCAAACGGTTTGAGGTCTAATTGGGACTTCTTACCAGGGAGATCCCCTCACATGTTGGTGGGTCTAGCACCATCAACATTTCTGACACTAGAAGGAGGGTCAGATGACAAGTGGAGCCCTCATCATCTGTTTTGATTTTTTACACATCTATCATGGAGTTTGTTATAGTTCGCCCTCCAAAATGTCTATCCAATGGACATATATTTCACATCGAGAGAGAGTTCTGCGATCACTTGTCGCAAATCACGTATGATGGTGAAGGCGAAGTGGCTTGGCCTGATCACTTAGATGACTTCCATGCTCTCATGGAGAGCATGGAAGATCTTAATGAAATAGAGGTATGTTCCTTGCTCGCACACACACTTCGCAACCACCCATCACAATGGTGTGGCACACTACCTCATAACTCTGTGCACTCATTCAAGTAGTTCGACGATCTAATCAAATTTGTTTTCCAGCATTTTGATACTGAAGTACCTGATAAAAAAAATGTTAAAACAACGAAAGGCCCCGCACGAATCACCTATGGATTTTTTGGAGCGCTTCTGTCTATTCATGTTTGAAGCCCCAAAAACACAGATGAAATTTCAGTATCTCATGGACAAATTTGAATATTTCCTTATCCAATATGTCAATCCCAAGAAGAATTTCAAGCTCAAACCCCACTTAGCATACTTCGATGATGGACTTGCGTAATCACAGATGGACACGGTCGCTGTCACAAGTGACTATCCATCGTCCCCTCATCAAACAACTCCACCATTGCATAGTGATGTGGGAGAGCATGAACACACATTTATTCAACTGTCACATCCTCCCGACATCGCTCCTTCTGATTTTCATGCAAGATTGGTTAGGAATCCCATGGGTTATCACATGTATTTCGTACCTCAACCACCATCCTCATATTCTGATCATCCTCTGAATTACATTGTCTTGTGTTCTTTCATTTCGGACTTTACACTTGTTTTGAACGAGGATCGATCTATCGATGGAGTTGGTGTTGCATAAGCAACCTACGATGTCATTCACGAAGAGTATGACTGGGAGCTTGAACATCCACTAATAGCAAAGGACCATCCTTGTTTGTTTGTACCTTCTCCATTTTTCCCTGACCTCCTTGGTGATCTTGTCGTCCCAGATTTTTCATGTGTATCTCCATCCACGGAAGCACCCATTGTTGATCATTCACAGGACACATCGGATGTCAATCCATCATCTGAAAATGGAGAGGACTAATCATTCTTTGAACATCCACTTGATTTTTCAACTATATTTTCTGGAAACGCGGAGGATGAACATTCTTGCTTCTCATCTACCCTTCTATGTGATTCATCAAATCATGAGTATGTCGATTAACATCCTAAGTTTTTTGATCTTAGTTGTCATGATCTCTTTACCTCATCATCCGACCGCGATGTTGATTCACTCGTTGTTAATCCATCTAAGCTACTGGTCTACGATGATCCATCTATCAACAAAGTTGAAACCCCGCAGACTGTCGAGACACTTCAGCCTGAGCTGATGGTTATGTCAAGCCCTCACTATCCTAAGGTTGGTTTCACTTCTGATCAGGAAATTGTTCAAACATGCATGACTCCTCATCACTCATATGTAAACATTGATGATCAATATAACACTCAGATTTCACTTCCTCCACTCGAACTACACGATCCCATCGCTCTTGCATTGGAGGAATCATACTCAACAAGCACACTTGCGCAACGCAAGTGGTCTACCTTCCTCACGTGTGCTTCTATGTCACAATCAAAGTGTGTGTATGATTAATATCTACATGTAGTGTCACACAACATCATGGTAAGTCCATAGAGTGCATGTCATGAGCTTTCACTCATTTTTGTTCTATGGACGCTTGTAAGCTTGAAGTGTATCTGTCTTCATTGTTATATCTTTCACATCAGTTGGTTTGCACAACTGTGTTGTTCACAAACCATGCCTTCACCAACATGGGTCAACCAATGTGTCGGTGGATGCATTGGAAGTATCACTTCATATGATATGACCCATGCACTGTTAGCTTAGGAGTAGGAGTAGTGTTTGCTTTTTGAGTTGTTTGCTTTCATGCATGTTTGCTTCTTTCTTTGTGTGTTTGTTTGTTTGATTGTTTGTTTTCTTACTCGCTTTGCTTTCGCATTCGCTTATGCTTATTTCTTTGCTTTTTGGTTTGTTTGTTATTATTGTCTATAGGTTAGTTTCGCATGGACCGTGTGCGACTCTTGAAACAAGTTGGGTAAAGTACAAGAGGAATTGTAAAACCATCAACATTTGGTTATCTATTGTTCGCTTTCTTATGTAAGAACTTGTTGTCTTCATTCCATGATACATCAATGTAAAATACTTAATGTTCGAAGTGAAACCTGGTGAAAACACAACACTTGCGCTCTAACTAGTATCACCTACTCTAGTCGGTTATTTTTGGGTTAATCCTTTTTAGCCCAGTCAAGTAGAGTAAAGTGAGGGGGAAACCTTAACAAGCACATCAAAGGTATATATAAACTATTTCTCTGAAGGAACACTCTCTTCTGCTCTCAATAAGTTGGGATCCCTCTTCTGCCTCTAAAATGAATAAGTGCTATCCACAGTTATCAAAACAAAAAATAAAATAAAAAGCGAAAAGTGAAAATTTTCAAAAAAAATGAAAAATGAATAAGGCAAAAGAAGAGAAGGGCTTTCTGCGCAGAGAGGTGATGTAAGTAACTTTGTCGGGGTACTAACCAAGCTCGTTGGGAACAGAGGGATGCTTGTGCTCCTGCATGACTCCACTGGGGTACTGTCTAGGCCTGCTGGCAATGGAGCAACACTAGAGATGAAACTAAGACTCTAACAACTATATTTCTTGTGCACCAATATACCCCTCAACCCCAATTGAAACAACTGTGTTGACGTGGCTTGGAATGTATGTCAATTGACCAAGAGCTTGGCATATGTTACATCTTACAATCAAGCAAGTCTGAAAACTAAGATAAACTGAGAACTGAACAATACTTTCAGAGGTGTTAGACTTAATTTTCATGAACAAGGTCCATTCAAAGAGATGGAGTTCTACCAGTGTGTCGTCAAGTGTTGTAGCGACTACAACCACCCTCCAAAATTTTTCCTTAGCTTCATTTTGGAGCCTCCCTACCAACCTTTCATAGTAGCATGCCTTGCCTTGTAAAGTACACAAGCTTCAATGATTTTTTTGCAGAATGAGAGACTGTGCATCAAAGCTTGTTGCATCCCCCTCACAGGTTGTTTCTCCAGACTTGGTCCAGCTGCAAGCTGAACAGCTCCCTCAAGAAATTGCACAATTTTGGAGGGCAACTAGCCTTCCCTCCATAAATTATGTATTTCTCTCACAGCCTACTGGGCTCCAGAATTGTGCAAATCTTCCTCTCATTGTTGACTACAAAAATTGTGAAATTCCTCCCAACATAGCTGCTCAACCAAGAAATTGCGCAGTTCTAGGTAGCAATCAGCTGCTCTTCTCAGAAATTGTGCAATCCCTCTAGGCATTCAGCCCATCTCCCTCCGAGAAATGTGCATTTTTTCCCCTCAACTGAGCAGACTATTACATGTGCAGTTAGGTTGATCGGTTCCCTCCAAGACTGAGAAAAAATGATTTACATAAATGGACAACTCCTCCCAAGGCAGCATGCAAAGGCATCCCTTGATTCATGGATCTATTTTTAGCAGCTAGAGGTTACATGCAAGGATCATTTCAGAAGCCTCCCGCCAAGTGTCGTTTTTCCTAGAGTTGTGGCATGCGCGTCACAACCTCAATTCTATCGAAACTCATAAACTGAACACTGCAGAGCTCATTCCTCACATCGACCTTGTATCTCTAACATCCCACATTGCATCTAGGAGTCATTGGCACATTCAACTCAGTTTTCTTGGGGTAAGCCTTCCTTCCATGTCTTGCGTTGCATTTTTGTCAGTTCTTTTGTTTCGCTTTGTGTGAGTATTGTCTACTTGATTTCAATGAGCTCTCTTTGTTGTTTTGATGTATGTTAGCTTGTAGAAGCATTGTTTCAGTTTTCGCTCGCATCTCACTATTGTCGCATGCATGACATTGTTTTGCATGAATGGTTGTCGTTACGGTGACTCGTTTCACACACATGCATGCTTTCCTGTTTTCTAAATCCTGCACTTGTTATTTGCATGAATGATCATTCACTCTTGTTTGCACTCATCTCACCATGCATTCATACTTCTCATGTTTTTAGTCGCCCGTTGGTCAGACTGGGTTGCCTTGGCCTCAACCGTGCCTTGCCCCACTAGCACTATGCATTTTCAAAAGTGAAGGCTCTACCTTCCCTCCAAAAATTGCACAAGTCTAGCCCGGCACTGACCTCCAGGATTGCATTGTGCAATTCTTGGAGGTAGTGTCCTGCTGGCCCCAGAAACTACGCAATGCATTTTGCTGGTGCATGTCACCACTAATTGAAATTGCACATTGTGTAGTTTCAGTCCTCAGCAGGCTAGGATGTAGTGTGCATTGCATAGTTCCAGCAATCAACCAGACTCTTGATAGACCGGACTGTGCCTTGTTTATTTTTGGCAGTCAGTCCCCCAACCTCCCAGCGCAAATTGCACAACCTTCATGATCAGTCACACAAGTATGTTGCAATTTAGTTCTCAAGTTCCTTTTAGTTTTCGACAGACAGATTTCTTGCCATGAGTGTTGCCATGTCTCCAGATATCATAGGTGTTCATATTCCTCTCATCAGCACATGTATAATGGTTTCTAGGAGAGCACAGTCGAAGACACCATTCAAAGCACACTTAGGGATGGAGTTGATCAAGTGTCTATGAACTTTCCTACCCACGAAGACATCGAGTTGTTCATAGACAATGAAATCAAGATATAATGACAATAGCATCACAACAAGAAGCACCATCAACAGCAGTTGAAGGTAGCATACCGAATGCAACGAATGCAAGAGGAAGGTTGTTGAAAACACAAGGGTGAAACAAAGTTGCAAGCTCAAGCAAGTCCACTTATGATCAAAGGAACTTTGGAGATTTATGCTATGAGGTGACAGCGTGACATGAAGATCATGCGAAGATAGAGAACAAAATAGAGTAGGAGTTGCATGTGTTGAAGCAACAACTCAAGGAAGAACATGAGTTGCATAGATGAGAGAATGAGTTGCAGCACGAATAGGTACAGTGGGGGGTGCAACATGCATTCACAAATGAAAATGCACCCGTACAAGTTATAAATCCATCCCAGTAGCTGGCACGAAGTAGACAAGGTGAGCAGTTTTGTTGATCGCATACAAGGGAATTCAACAGCATGCATGTCATTATGTGCACACATGCAATCCCACCTGTTTGGCACACCCACTGAGGCAAAGTAAATAAGCAAGTACAAATGGAGTTTAACATGTATTTTGAAAATTCGATGCGCACAACCACTAGCACATGCTTGTAGATCAACGCAAACACTATGCATCAACAAGTTTCCAGTCTCGTTGCACCAAGGACAACCATGCGCATGCTATCAAAAAATTTGGATGGAGGAGTTGTATCAGTGTACCTGGATGCAATGGAGGCAAGAGTTTGCTTCAGCATTATGTCACCATTGAGTGTACAGAAGAACAAGCTTTACATCAGTTCACGACCAGCAACCATCACAAGGATGTCAAGACTTGGTCTCACCACAATGGTCTGAGTGTTAGTGATGTCTTGCATGGCTTTCTCAAGCCATTTTGTCTCACATGGGTACATGTGAAGATTGTATATAACATCTTTCCAAGTGTAAGTTCAAGTATCAATGTTGGATGTAACAGTCATAGAGTAGATGACGAGTCATGAGGGTAGATGAACTGTCAGAAAGGGGAATGTCAAGGGCCAACCGACCCTTTGATATAAATGGTCCCTCATAACTCATTATAGGGGCTTTTGGTCATCCAAGCTTTGATAGGAGTGTCTTATAGAAATATCGGATGATATTGTAATGTGCCTTGGCTTCTCCACTATGCAGAGCTAGTATATCTCTTTGGAGGAGCAGGCGGTTGTGGTTGTAAAATTATGCTATTGAAACTAGTGGTTGGGCATTGATGTATTGTATGATGGGAACTTATAATTCTTAATATAACAGAGCCAACATGTTTCATGCATATTTTGTATTGTATTCCAACTATCTTGTTTACTCTAAATGACATATGTATTTGTTTGCTTATGCATGCATGTATAGACTATTTTGTATAAGTATGTGTGAATCTTTCTAAAATGTGTTGTTGGTTTAACCATCACATTGGATTGCTTGCTAACTTGCTTTACAGTTTGTGATGCATCCTCGCTCGTGCGTTCCCTTCCAAACCGCATACTATTATAGGCTTCCAAGGGGTGCACTCATCCCACTCTCCGTGTGTTAGAACCTTTCATTCACCTTCCTTGACTTATGGCAGATGTCACACCCTTGCTACCAACAGGGACATCTTACTTGCCTCTGTGCAAAATCGTGGTCAAGGCATTACCGTATGACCCACTACTTGGAATCCTACACCAAATGGTTTGAAGTCTAATTGGGACTTCTTACCAGGGAGATCCCCTAACATGTTGGCAGGTCCAAAACCATCAACACCAGCCAATACAACACTTCGGCAATAGGAAGCACCACACAACTGTGAAATAAACTATTAGCTTCTTCAAAGTGTACAACAAAATGTGGCTCCATGCTATCTCCAGTTTTGGCACCGTTAGCTCCATGCAAATTCTAGTTGCATCGGCTACATATCCAATCAAACAATTTGATTCCTCACCAAGGTCGGCCTCACTCACAAATCCAAAAACAAATCTCCTTCAATGTTCAACCTCTAACAACCAATCAATTCGATAGCTCCACTAGTTTGTTCAAGCACGCGACCTCCACACAGCAACTTCAACAATTTCCTAAGCTACACTTACATGATCACAAGAACTACACCAACACATCCCTTACAGTAGATTCACACTTAGCACAAGCCTCACTACCCTCAACCTCAATAACCTCTCTAATATCAACACAAAAAATAGAAATATAGAATTTTGTCAACAAGCCATTACATAGGATTAGATTATTGTTATATGAACTGCGAACTAACGAAGTCTAATCAAGGCAAATAGTTTTAAAAACAACAACAACAAAACTAATTATGGGAGAATTTTCTAAAAATTTCTCCATTATTTTAACAATTTCATACTCCAAATATCCATCCACACAACAAGATCTAAGTATGGGAGAATATTCTAAAAATTTCTCCATTATTCCAATAATTTCATGTCCAAATATCCATCCCGAAATAATATATGCTATAGGAATATAATCCTACTCTATCTATCACAATAATTAACCTTACCTTTTATAAGGGTGGGTGAAGAACTTAATTGCATGACTTTGAGAGTAAAATACCTTGTGGTCACAAAAATATTAAAAGGACAAGTGTCTGACTAATGGCCACATAGTCAAACCTTACAGCATGTCACTTGTGACTTGTTATGTAGCTAGTGAATGTATAATAAGGTTCTCATAAATTGAACTTATATATTATTGACTTGGAAATTTTGCATGTGCTCTAATATTTGTAAATAGTCTTTATTTGAATAATTTAGAACACTTGTTCCTTTTCGCATAGAAACATATATAATAACAAGGTTACATAGTAGCATGGTCCCTGATAAATTAGGTTATGCATTTAATCCATAAAAAATTAGCTTGATAGCGGCATTGCGTATGTATGTATCAAATAATGTACATGAACACATAGGGTAGATATGTTTTTTTGTTTTCCAATCTAGTGGTATTTTCTTAAATCATATTAAACTAGAGAAAAATATTACTATTGGAGGGATGAAGGTGTTATTATTATGTAAGCATCGTATTTATTCTTCAAATAATAAATGTTCTAATGTATTATTTAGAATGGTAAGGAGGTCGATTTGACAGTTGAAGTGAATCTTCGATTTCATTTTATCAGCATTTTGTAGGTTTTGTGTTTTTGGGTGGAATATGGATTGACTAGAATCTAGAAACATGTATGTGCACATAGTGACCTTCATTTCGTTGTGCATGGCCCCTTATTTTATCTTTGCCTTTGTTGATGTCAATATTGATAATGAGAATATTCACAAAGGTCTTGGTATCACTAGGATAATTATTTGCAAGCTTAAGCTTTTTTACGATGAGTTTTGGTGGATTCAGATATAAACAATGTTTGTATTTCCTAGGAATGACTAGTGTTTTATGCTACCTAATGTGAAGATTTAGTGTGGTAGTTTTTTGTAATGTTTTCTCTCTATTAGGAGGTTTTCACTAGAAATTTCTATATGGTTTGTGAACTTTATTCTAGGCAATAGCTTGGCCAAAATGCACAAGACTTGAGAGATACTTCACCCTGATTCATTCTCTTGGGTCATGAACCAAAATCATTAGGCATGTTTTCTTTTTAATTCCAAGGAATAGGATAATACCATTATTTAGATCCATTCTTTGGATTTTTTCCCCACTTCTCTCCCAGTGAATTAAGCATCTGTGTTGACTTATTTAAGGTCATTATGCATGGCTTGAAACTCCTTGTACTTAGGAGGGATACAAGTGCACTTCATGGTCTAGATTGTGTAAATTCACAAGTAATATAAATAGTTTTATAGTTTTATATTTCATTACATTCATTTTATTAGTTTATTGGCTATGGGAGATATAATTATCTTAGTTTCTTTCCTCTTAAATTTTCTACATTTGATTACATTCATTATATTTGTCTATTTGTTCTAAGATATATAATCATATGAGTTTCTTCTCTCTTAAATTTTCTACATTTGATTACATTCGTTATATTTGTATATTTTTTCTAAGATATATAGTCATATGAGTTTCTTCTCTCTTAAATTTTATGCAAATAACTTTTTTTTTTCAAAGTTTGATTTTAATATTTCATTTTATGTGCTTTATTTCTTTATTGGTTCACAAAATAAATAGCTATAATCCTAAGTAGGATGATATTCATTACATAAAACAAATTTCACCATACACACTAATAGTCGATATGTACTACTATATGTTATATAGTTTACCAACGTTTAGATGTAATCTTGGTTGTTTGTTCCATCTTCTAATGGTTATTAGCTATAATTTTGAATTTTCCATACTTTCATTACATCATAATACATTCTACTCTATTTATAATATATATTTTATTGTATACAATTTTAGATGATATATCCACCACATGCAACATCCAATATATGTTATTGGTTGGTCCATTTTTAAAGGTTTGACCAAATAAAAATGTATAAGTTTAATTATACAAAAATTTAAGTGACCAAGCCTAGAAAGATGTTCAAATATTAGCATGTGTGTTACTTTGGCATTGCCATTGGAAATGTGTACATTCATGCTTCCCCAAAACAGAATATTGTAGATTAGTTTTTGTTTGTTTGTTTTTCCTTATTATTTTATATTTGAGTTCTTTTAAAATATGTTAAAACCATGAGGATTTGAATTAAATATATGGTTTAGTAGATTGCAAGAGAGTGTAGCAAATGCATTGAAAAATGAATCATCGAATACTTCGGCTACAAGGTGCTCGCTATGAATATGGAGCATTTATTTGTTTATGTCATTAGATATTTGTTTTGTGGGAGTATTGTCTATGAGATATTCATCCATAATGGAGGGAACTAGTAAAATAAGAAGAATGTAAAAATGTTAGAGAGGTGGAATTATGTACCCAAACATTCAATTTCCAGTTTCTTTCTTTGATTTGGTATTCTTTTTAGAATTTATTATGTTGGTGTGTTGTATTATGCTTTGTGGCTACTATGATTTCCAAGGTTTTAGACTATTACATTGCCCCAACTATGGAAAAGGAGGCAACACCCTTGAAAAAAGATGAGAATAATAAAATGACTCTTTTAATTACATACATTTACATTGTGTATTATATAGTTAAATATTGTGGACAACAAAAATACGTCATGCACAACTACTATCATCATTATTACTATATATGTGGATAGCATGCTATACTTTTGAATCTATATGTTGAAACATCAAATATTCTCATATTTTTGTGAGTTGTTAAGTGCTATCAAAAGCAAGGAAGATCAGATAATTGTGTGAATATATGTGTTTATCTTGTGGATATCTTATAATTCTATACATTTACATTATGTATTATATAATTAAATATAATGGGCACTAGCAATATATCATACAACATTATTAGTTTGAATTCATATTTTGGTTTTTTAAGCCATTGTGAGGGTTGTGAAGAAGTAAGAGCACATGCTTCAAGCAACATTGTAGTGTGGCCAACTATATAACAGTGTGTGACTAGGTATTTTAGCACCTACATAAGTGTGTGTAGTACATAAATATGTGAAAATATAAAAATTAAATTACATGTATATATACTTCATACTAGAAAACAATTAAATTTGATAAAGAGAATGTCATGTATCTCAATAGAAGCCATTGTGAGGCCTTGGGTCTATCGCCCATTTTATTATGTGAAAAAGTAAACCTAACAACCTAGACATTCTTCACAACAAACCTCTAAAGGTAAAGTGTAGTTGTTGCTTGAACTAAGAAATCCTTAACAACAATTATATGTGGAGCACCAAGCAATAGATGGTAAGAGTTGTTATTTTGCATTCTCAAGATTTATTTTTCAATAAAAATCAAATTAGGCTAACATCTATCAAACTTGATGGAAATGCATTACCTTAGTCGGTGTCAAAGGAAGAGATAATATCTCAGCAATAGGTCATGTGGTATCTAGAACAATTCCTTCATTGTGTGAAAAGGTGTGATATTACATGGAACGATACCATCGAAAAAAACATATTGCACCACCATGCTCACTACCACCATGGATACCATACCATCATTCCCAAAGCACTCAAAAATTCCATTTCTAGCCACTTTCACACACAAATGTCCTCCTTACATTGAGTTTCCACACTAGAAGTAGAGCCTTGTTGTACATACTAGAGGTGTCGTTACTCCAACAAGTGGAGCACATGCAACATGCAAGTGAGTGGATAGAGCAAAGCATGGTAGATAGCCTCTTAAACATATGTAGGTACATTATGGAATCTACAAGGTTTACACTTATAATAGCTACTACAATAGTATTAGCAACTATAAGAGGGATATTCAATGCACTTTAATATGAATGTTTAAATATATGTTATTCCTAGGGGAAATTAAATATGATTTAATATTAATGTTTAAATATATTTTACTCCTAAAAACTTTGTTTTCAACTCGAAAATAGAACCTAAAAATCTATTGTAAATTAAAAAATAAAAAAATAAAATAAAATAAATAAATAAATAATAATAATATAATAATAAAATTTTAATACCATCTAAACGAAAGTAAATACAAAATATACATAAAACTTTGAATAGAATGGAAATTTTAAAAGTCAATGTATCCAATACTATCCCTAGCCCCTACTGACGATAAAAGGAGGCAGTTACTTTGATGACCTGACCTCCAAAGTCTAGTTATGGAAATGGGGTCTAAATTTTTCGACCTTCTTTGACTTATTCAAAAATCAATATTGGTAACATCATCCAAGGATCTTGGGTGACATCACCAGAACTATACGTCGAGGTGATGACATCCACCTTTACGCCATCCACATGGATTGGGTCTCATGTAAGTCTTTGAACCCCTTCCATTCATGGATTTCGTGTTATTTGGGAAATTTGGCTTTTCTCATATTTGATTTACACGCCATATAGTGGCCCACCATGCCACATTATCCCAACATTTTAATCTTGGTAGGACTTTCCCAACATCCAGTTGAAATCTTCAAGTTACTAAACCTCTTGATTCGGATTTATGCAGGAACAAAATGAAATACATATATAAACATAAACACGGAGCTACAATGAAAACCAAACTTTAATTCATTAATATCAAAGTATTGAAAATTGTTACATCCATAATGGAAATAAACTAGTTCAAGCGACGTACCTTATCTCTGAGAAGAAATGTGGTGGCTAAATTCCTTTTGAACTTTTTTACAATGAGGCTCGGAGACCTTTTTATCATTGAGAAACAATGGGAAACCCTAAACATCCAAAAACTTAACCCTAGGAGATGAAGCGCCAAAAGCTATCTCTGTTTGACTATCATAATACCTTGTTTCCATGATCTCCAAGAGGAGTCCAAAATAAGACAAGTGAACTAGACTTGCAGTTTTTCGATCTCTCGATTTTCCCAAAAAAAAAAAAAAAAAATTAGGCCCTCAAAATAGCTCCAGACGTTTAGGACCCAAAAAACTGCCAAAAATAGTAAGTTGTGCTACAATTAAGGAAACTAATGAAACAACAATAGGGATCCAAGAGGAATAGGAGGGTGGCCACCAATATCCACCTGGATCATTCCTCCCCCATTAGGAAGCAATGGTCTCCATTGCTTTGAGTGCATTCATGAGATGGGGAAACTTCTATTGAACTTGGTCCCTAGTGAGTCACTTGCCTTGGTGCAGGAATTGGCTAGATTTGATAACCTGATATAGTTGGATCTTCGGCTGGCGAGTATTATTTATTTGTGTGTCCATAATCTAATTATTTGTGGCCTATTCCATGCAATTTGTTTTGTTTTTCTACAATGTCTTATGTGTCCAGCAATGGTGGAAAGTATGGCTAAAGGTGGTCCACATTAAACACTGGGTGCAAGTCAAGAAATGGGGGAATGTGCTCCAAAGTGTTGTCACCCATAGACTTGATGATGATGTAAGGCTCATATCGGAGTGGTCGAATCTTCTGATGGGCTCTGGCAAGGAATTCTTTCTACAAATGCAACCAAACTTTGTCACACACCTTAAACTTATCTGGCAATTGATGTTGATCATGTCATTGCTTATACTTGGCATGTGTTGGATGAGTTTAATAAATCAGGTTTCTTTATTAGCCTCAGAATGTACATGTGTGGATTATGAATGTGCATTCACATGAGGCATGGCAACATCAATTAGACACAATGGTTTAAATCCCATACCCACTTGAAATGGATTGCGACCAGTCAAGCTATGGAGAGCTCCATCATAGTTGTGCTACACATAAGGAAGTATCTCATCCTAGGTTTGTGGATGCTTGGAGTTGTACATGTGGAGTATGTGAACTATCATCTTGTTGACGACCTCTATCTAGGGATGGAATGCATTCGATTCGGTGAGGTTGGTGTCTAATACTGTCGAGAGGCTGGACCAAAATGTGATTAGGAACCTACTATCTCGATATGATATAATGGTCTGTGGGATCCCAAAATGTACCCAGGCTTGTTCAAAGAGGAGTTTGGAAGTTTCCTCTGCTATGATACTCTTCTTACAAGCCTCCAATATAGTCATCTTAGAAAAAATTCCACGACCACAAATACACAGTCATTACCATGCTTGGTAGAAGGGAGGCTAGATAGATAGTCCATGGAGATGTATTGCCAAGGCTAGATAGGAGTAGGCATAGGAGTGTATAGGCCTTGCTTCTTGATTGTTAGCTTGCGATCGCACAAACAATGTGGGATCTGATATATTTTCTAACATCCTATCAGAGGTTTGGCCAATAAAAATACCTTTTTAGTATGGCCACAGTTTCCTCCACAAAAAAGTGTCTTGTAACTTAACTATAATGTGCCTCCCAAATAATCTTGGCACACTTGATTGAAGGAACATAAAGGTGGACCAAGTGGCATAATAATGTGTCTTAGAGGTGGAAATTTGGAACTTGCTTGCATAGACTAGCATCTAGTATCTCGCGGCAAACTCTAAATCATTTTTGTACAATTGTAGCCATATAGAGGTCTCGTGGCTACAAGAGTTTTGAATAGTAGTTTGTGATCCAACTGGGGGGTGACTAAGGTAAACTATGATATGATTGGCGTTTATCTTTTTGTACTTAATTTTCAAGTGGAATTGTTTCGATATGTAAACAATTTATGATGGTGATCGTCTTACAAACTCCCTTGTATCTGTATAAACTAAATAGGTCGGTGATCTATGTGGATGACCGTCTCCTACCTGAGAATGTAGTGTTTCCATTATCAGCAAGCATGCATGAAAGAATACATCTCTTTACCATAGGTGGGTTACTTCTAGATTGTATCGAAAAGTGGCTCACTATGCTAGGCCATTGGATTCCCTTTTTGGGTGAGGACTATATCAATAGCATATTCAGAGGTGTTTGTCTCAATTTTAAATGGTTTTCATAGGTTTGGCAATGTGATTACAAGTGTAGAGCAGAGGTGGTGCTTCAACTCAACAAATTCCTTATGTTGGAACTTGAACCAGGAAAACTTTTCTTTTACTCCGTCCTTGGTAATCTGACTTAAAGGCCAAGTGATATGGGAGAATCTCAACATGAACCTCCGATAAAAATTGGCAAGGCCCAAAAAGTTGTGACATTGTATTAGAGTGGTCGGGGCTGGCCAATCCCGAATGACTTGGATCTTAGCTAGACCCATGTGCACGCCTTTCTCATCTATGATGTAGCCCAGATATTGGACTTGGCCCCATCCAAAGGTGCATTTCTCCAACTTGGCACATATTTTTTGCTATTGGAGGGTTTGAAGGACCTACTGAATATGTTGCAAGTGTTCTTCTCAACTCTTGTTGAAGATGAGGATGTCATCTAGATAAAAAACCATGAACAAGTTAGTGAAGGGCTGCAAGATGTCATCTATTAGCATCATAAAAGTTGCAAGGGCATTTGTTAACCCGAAAGATATGACCAGCCATTCAAAAAGGCCTTCCTTGGATTTGAAGGAGGTCTTCCATACATTTTTGGGCTATATTGGAACCTGGGGATAGCCAGACTTATAATCTATCTTACTAAAATATTTGGCCTCCTTAAGCTAGTCCATAAGGTCATCAATCTGTGGGATTGTGTACCTATTCCTTGCAGTGAGTTTTTAGTGCCCGATAATTAATGCAGAACCTCCAGGTCACATCCTTCTTCTATACAAGTACAATCGGTCTCCCATAAGGTGAGGAAATTGGTTGTATGTGCCCTTTTAGTAGCAACTCCAGGATCTACCATTTGATCTCTTCATTTTCCAAAATGGAGTGGCAGTATTTGGGAACAGTAGGTAGAGATTCTTCGAGAGTCAAATCAATCTAATGCTTGACCTAACAATGCAAGGGTGCCCATGTGGGTGAGGAGAAGATGTCCCTATATTCTTTCATGACCTTGTCCACCTACTTCTACTACATGGAAGAACCCTTCCTAGGGGTCGTGTATGTGGCCACGATATTCCCCTTATTTTGAGAGCGAATTAAAAAAAACAAATTTCCCTGTCTCAGAGATGATCTTCATTAGGGGAATTTTTATGTCTAAAATCGGCCTCCTAAGAAAAATGTACAGCCAAAATAAACTTTATAAGAACCAATAGGGTTCAAGATGATGATGTCAACCATGGGGGATGATTCATCATTTTTCGAGTAAAAAAGTAAAAAGATTAAAAAATAATAAAATAATAAAACTACTTTTTCAACTAGTATTTTCAACTTATCTCCCTAAATTTTTACTTAAATTTCGAGTAGGAGTACTCATTGGATGCAAAATTTAACTCCTCATCCAAGGAGTATCCATGTTGCATACTTTCGATGGACTTTACTACATGAAAAATGAGAAATACATGAAAAAACGTGATTGCAATCACGTTTTTCATGTATTTCTCATTTTTCATGTAGCAAGGCCCATCAAAATTATGCAACATGGGTACTCCTTGGATGATGAATCAAATTTTTCATCCAATTAATGTTGCCTCTTCAAATTTGAGTAAACCCATAGGGAGATAAGTTGAAAATACGAGTTGAAAAAATGGTTTTTTCTTTTTTCCCTCTAAAACTTGATGATGTATCTAATCTTATTTTATTATTTCCACTATTATTTTACAATTTCCTTAGGAGGCCCATTTTAAACCTCAAAATTCCCCTAATGATGGCATTTCTTAGCAAATATCAAAGAGATGGAAGTAGGTGGGGCCAGCTCTGGTAACATTGTGAGGCCTAAATGCATACATAACACAACACTTCGACAAGTATGGTTGTCATAATAATACATCATAAACTTCAAGAGGAGAAACTTCACACAATACCTCATCCGTGAAGGGTTTGATTTTGTAGGGAAGTTGGCGCTACTCACTGACACAAAAATCTCGTCCTTGGTGGATCCACACAATGATGTATGGTTGTGGGTGTGGTGTGGTTGGTAGGCCCAATCACTTAATGACTATTGTTGAGATGAGGTTCTTTTGGCTCCTAATGTTGACAATTAACTTCAATGTTGACCCCTTCACCCACATTTGTGAGTGGAAGAGATGCTCCCCTTCCTCTGGGTCTTCAGGCTCAATCTTCTAAACCTTGGTCATGGCAATGGTGGTGCTAGGCTCTACAACAATAATTTACTTCCAATTTTCATTCCCCTTTTAGGGATCTGACTCAAAGTCGGAACATGCATTTGACTTAGAAGCCTTCAATTCAACCACTAGTGACTACTTGGCATGACACTCACTTGTGTTGTGATTGGGGATCTTATGGAACTCACACCACTTCCATGTGTCATTATTCATATTCGTGGTGTTTTGTTTTTCTTGCAGCTTTGATAGGTTGTATTAGGTCACCCCTCCTTAGCTTTGTCCTTTGTTATATAGTTTGGGGGCACATTTTCCTTGCTTCAGATTTACAAATCCAAAGTCTAGCTTCTTTTGTTTAATTTTATGCTTGATCTTAATAGCATATCAGTATGTGATGTTGAGTGAGGAGATCTCTAGGAACTTCATGTCATCCTGGATGTATTCTGTAGAAATCCATGGTACATAAGTTCTAGATTCTGCTCATAATCCTTGATACCTAACTTCGTACGAAGAGCATGAAAAATATTTATGAACTTTGGCACGTCTTATTCCCTTCCCTGTCATAGTGTGGTCCATTTTATGTACTTATCTTCATAGCTCTTGACAAGGTAATATTGTTCCTTGACGGTGTCTCGGAAGGAATTCCAAGTGGGTGCGACTGAAAATAGTGAGGGTTCCCTCTTGTCCTTTTTCTCATAGTAGGTTTCCCACCAGTCCTTGACGGGGGGGGCAACTTTGAGGAGTGCAAAACTAATATTCTCCATATTATCTACAACATTTATCTACAACATATGCATCTATTTGACCTTCAAATATAGGAATGTCAAAGTTAACTTGTACCTTGAAGGGGGTGACACCTCCGAAGTGACTACTATATGAAGATGCATTGTCTTTTGGCATCCACCGAAGGATCTGGGAAAAAAATTCCATCATCTCGTTCATGTGCTACTTGAGGGCTTCTTTGAGTAGAAGCTTGATAAGGTCTCCTGCTCTCTCGTATTTCTTTTCTTCCCCCATGGGTGGCCATCAGTGTCGGTAGAGATGGTCTTGCAAGGGTTCAACCAATTCAAGTCCCAACTCCTTGTACCCCAACCTCATTAGGAACATGCACAAAAAACAAAGAAATAGAAAACTGCTCTGATACCACTGATTTGGATTTATGGAAGTTGCAATGAAATACAGATATAAATAGAAACATAGATCTATAGCGACAAAAAAAAAAAAACTTTAATTCATTAATAACAAAGTATAGAAAATGGTTACATGTTGAATGGAAATATGCTAGTTCGGGCAATGGTAGCTTATCTCTAAGAAGATATGTGGTTGATACATGCCTTCTGAACTATGTTAAAATGAGGCTTGGAGGCATTTTTAGCATTGAGAAATAATGGGAAACCCTAAACATCCAAAAACCTAACCCTAGGAGGTGAAGTGCCAAACGCTTGTGGGCCTTGTTGGGGTTAGTTGGAATGTCAACTTCCTGGGTCATAACTTTGGCATACGATCTCTATTGAACTATCATAATGCCTCGTTTCCAAGATATCCAAGAGGAAGCCCTAGTTTTTCACTTTTCCTTTTTTTTTCGTTTCCCAAAAAGTGTCTTTTAGGCCTTTAAATAGCTCCATAAGTTTAGGGCATGAAAAACTATCAAAAATAGTAAATTTTGCTACAGTTAAGGAAACTAAAGGAAAGAAACAAATTTACCGATCAAACGAAAACTATTACCTCAAAATGGGAACTCTAGCCCAATAACCCAAAAAAACATGAAAAAACAACCCAAAAACAAAAAGTATTTATGATGCATCAACACTATTTTTTTCGGTGTAAATTTTCAACATTTTTTAAAAATGGTAGTAAAAACCAATAAAAACCGTTCTTTTTTGTGCAAAAACACCTTGAAAATG
The DNA here is from genome assembly GCA_000404065.3 of Pinus taeda. Taxonomy (NCBI): domain Eukaryota; kingdom Viridiplantae; phylum Streptophyta; class Pinopsida; order Pinales; family Pinaceae; genus Pinus; species Pinus taeda. The sequence goes on along the minus strand of APFE031561814.1, from coordinate 2,440 downwards.
AAAAGTGTTGATGTTGGAATAACGTCTTTTGTTTGCAGTAAATTTTCAACATTTTTTTAGCAATGTTGTTAAAGATAAAATATCGTGACTCTAAATAACCTTAAAATTCCAAAAAATTTCAAGCATGGCATAAAGATAAAATATATGTCTATGAAAAGTCTTAAAATTCCAACAATTTTAGACGTGATGTTAAAGATAAAATACTTATAATTGTTTTCAATCATAACATTAAAGATGAAATATCATGACTTAATAAAACCTTAAAATTTTGACAATTTTTCAACCATGGAATTAAAATCAAATATTACGACTACAAAAAACCTTATGTTTTCAATATATTTAAACCATGGCATAATGGAAAAATTATATCACTAAAAAAAAACTTTAAAAATGAACACATGAATGAAAGAGTCATTATAACAAAAGTAATATCTTTTTTAAATGCTAAAAGTATAGCCATTTTAAAATCTTAGCCTAAGACAACTTGACACATTGCAACGAAAAAATTAAAATCAACCATCAAATTGACACATAGTGTAGATAGATTCGACCTATTGCAATGAAATCTTAAAATCAACCATGAAATTGACACATTATAGGGGCAGATTTCATCCATTATAATAAAAAAGTTAAAATCAATTATCAAATTGACACACAATGGGGTCGGGTTGCTAGTTGAGGATCGACACAGACCTTGTTAAAAAAATAATCATAATAATAAATAAATAGATAAATAAATAAAAATTAAAAATACAAAACAAAACAAAAATTAAAAGATTAAAACAAGTGTAATGTGCAGTGTTGTTGCTTAGTACCTGTCTCTTATGCAAAAAGTAATCGACAAAAACTATTGAATGCTTGAATAAATTCATAAATCTAATAATAAAACACATTTAAACATGACAAAGGGAAGTAAGAGACGTAATTAGTGGACTAGATAACCTTGGACCATAATAGAGATAGATGCATACATAATTTTGAATGAAAAATTAGTCCCAACATCATCATTTGTTACAAAAGTTAATAGTTTATTGAAATGTGTTTGTGCACATTTTATTCCATCTTTAGTTTATGGGACCAAATAAGGAGGAGAATTTACAATGTCTAGTACCTTTATATTAAATAATGTATATATACGATATAAATAAAATAAATGTTTCTTTTAACTAATTATTGTAACAAACTATTTATTTAACTTTAAATTTATACTCATCCTAATTCAACGACAAATAATAATCTATGGTAGAATTTCTATATCGAAAAAATCAAATTAATATGAAGTATCTCATGTCGTCTTAATCGTGCATGGCAAAGAATTCCTATGCAATAAAATATCTAATATAAAACATTACATTGTCTGGTATATTAAAATAAAATATTTGGTTACACAAAGGCTTAAGTGTGAGTGCAAAAGATTCCTAAAAAAAAATATTTAATATTTTTAAGTTATGATTAGAATTTTGAAGACAAAAGAGAAGATATTAATTTTTGCAATGTTGATTTAAATTTTATTTTTTATATTGCATCATGATTTGAAATTGAATTGTGAAAATATATAATATATGTAAGGTTTATTGAATCACATTCTTCAATAATAAAAATCAACAAGGGAAAAATATAAAGAAAATGTGAAAAATCATTGTTGCTTTTGTTTTTTAATTCGATTTCCATGGTTAGTAAAAACCCAAAACATAATGGCAATTGTTTTTCTCTGGAAAAAATACTGATTATGGGAAAATCCATAAATTTGAAAAAAAAGAAATCAAAAATTAATTTATGA